>FASU01027414.1:531-12583 GCA_001486225.1 Heliconius pardalinus sergestus
GCCTTTCCATGGTGGCCTGGGAACCCGTCTTTATCACTGCTTGTCGCATTTATAAGAAGTAGTACCTACCTAATTAAAAATTTAGATATTATTAAATTAAAAAAATATGCTTTTTCAAGTTTTTTTACATAAATTTCGTATTGTAATCTCGTATATTGTATATTAAAATGCGATGTCACGAAATTTAGGACCCTTATCACTTCTTAACGTATGACGTAATTTATAGAAGGGCCTTAGTATAGATGTATTTTTAATTTTGATTCATTGACAAGTAGTGAAAGACGGAAAAAGTAATATTAAGTTGGTACATTTTGCAGTAATTGAAACGAACTCGTAAACAAAATGTTAATGTAGATTTTATGTAATTAAATAATATAAGAACATTGATTTAACTGATTTTGAAACAATTAGGTTACAAATCCCGCTCTTTTGTTATTGTTATATTCAAAGACATATTAAACACTTATCTTTACACTAAAATTTAATTAAAAATTATATTTATAATAAAATGTATATTATCATATAAACAAAGAATATTCTACGTTACACAGATTATTCTATATATAAATTTATTTCATAATAATATAGAACCAAACAAAGACAAAACAGCAATATTTAACAACTTCCTCGATGCTATTTCATAATAATGTGCAATATATTTTCTTATACCATACATTTATGTCATAATATCGTTATAGTCCAATCATATCAGGAAAAAATGTTAAATTTATTTATTTATTAGTTATTTTAAAAATTTTGATTCTAATAGATTGCCTTATTTGCTTCTATATGATTCATTTTTATAGTTCCATAACAATAAACATCTAACATCACATGTTTTAAAAACCGAACACTAATTAGTAAATACATCAAAACAATATCTTGTTAAGTTGAGCTTAAAATATTTTAGATGTTTCGAATGTCATCTGTACTATAATTTCTACAAAAAATAGTAAACCAATAAAAAACTTAGTAGTAGTCGGAAAGAAATTCCTTTAAAAAAAAACGATTATTTAAAATAGTGATGTGCGATTAAATAATTGAAAGTACATAAACATAGTTTCAAGAATTATCCCATTTATAGCAAGATAGCTAACGAGAACATTGTGTTGAGACACTCCGTTCTCGGTTTCCACTCAAATTAGTGATATTATATGTTGAGTGGCGGAACTCAACGCCGCATTTTGTCTCACCAGAGCGAGTAAATTATAATGATTCATTCGAAAAAGAAAAAATCAAGCAAAAATCGCTTATAATAGTTGTTAGGTATTAGCTAAAAGACAACATAGACAAATAATAATAGACAATTGGCAAGCAAGACAATATACAAGGCGAAAGTAACAAAAATTAAAAGCTAATATACAATATTTATGTAAATATAAAAAAACGCTCACTAATCGAAATGAGATTCAATTTCGTAAATTATTTTTGGAAACCTCGTTGTACTTTTTTTTTGGAATGATAATGATTAAGTTTGTAAAAATTTATGCTTCAGAGGGAATGTTGAGATTTTAACCAAACAAAAAAAGTCTATTTTTATACATTTTTTTTAAAATTTGTTTCTCATCAATATAACATTAGGTAGAATAAAACATATATGAAAGTAGTAAGAACAAATTGATTAATTATTTAATTAATTTATTAATTGCATAATATGGAATGCATTTATACCGTAAGCTACATACTGTAGAAATTTATAAATTCATAATTTTATAAAACTTTTTAATCAATTTGAAGACATGTCGTTCCTAAGGCAAAATATAAAAATCCTTTGTATAAATATCATATAACGTGGTTGTATTTCTTGTCCTAGCTCATATATAAACAAATCTTTGGTTTAATATATAAAAAGCTCATCACATTATATTGTTAAATTTTTATGAAATAGGAAGATATGGTATGCAAGTCTTTGTATTAGGATTTTGGCAGATCAAAATATGTTCTAAACAATTTTATTAAAGCCTCAAAACGTTTTGAGATCATTTTCATTTAGGGTTGCCACTGAATTTAGTTATGATAGTATTTCATTATATTTTATTATTAGAGGCCATATAGATTAGACCTAGTGTTAATATTTATTATGGTAGCTTCATACTTAATCCCATATATTATAGCAAAGTAGGCAGTCTGTTCCAAATTTTATACCTAATTTTAGAGATACTGTACTGATTGTAGGACTTAACGGAAAAAATATTCATTTCACCTACTGACGGACAAATTACAACTTTGTTCTAAAATTTTAAAATAAAAGTATTTTCTAATTTAATTTTAACATTAAATATATAAAGAACACTTGTTTCACTACTTACTATTGTTATATTAAAAGTGGCAGCCCTATAAGCAGTATTGATTTTAAACATTTATATAATTTGCTTAATAAATTTAAGTAATGTTTGTAATTTCTAGCAGTCCTAAGTCTAATATTGAAAAACTTAATACTAATTCGTTATTTTCGTGAAGTGTTCACGTTTTATAATATAACATCGACAGGAACAATAACAAAAACAAATTCAAATATTATGAAAGAAGTAAACCATTAAATATATAAAAAATCAAGTTTCCATGTAAAAAAAATATTTAAAAAATCGTACTTTAATACGACTTTAAAAAACCTGCACTCGTAAATAGGATATTATTTTTTCAGCTTGACGCTGTAACTCGTACATAGCACAATAGGAAGGTTTCCACCTTCCTATTGTGCTATGGTTCTAGGTTCCCCTAAGGTTAAAAGAATCTGTTTCACACGCATTGCCCGATTTTGGAGATATTGCGTGTTGAATGACGGAACTCAACGCCGCACTTTGTCTGTATTACTTGAAAATATGAAAATAGCTCATTATCTTGAATGGGAATTGACCCATCATCGACGGTCAACCGGATTCAATTTAAAAAAATTATTTAACACATTGATTATTTTTAAGAGAATATATAATAGTATAGTAGTAATCACTAGATGTTTTCACCGTTTGTATCACTCGTCTCGCCACCACAAACGCAGTCGTCGAAACTTTTTCTCTATTCGTCATTCACTGGAATTTTCACCTGTGTAATAAAAAACACATTTAATGTAATTTAAAATATTTTTTTGTTTTTATAATATTTAAAGTTAAACATTAGAAGCCGATTTTGCACAAAAGCACCGTATCTGACTTCACAAGCAACAGTTGTAGGTTCGATTTTTACTCAATAAATACTCAATGAATTATTTCCATTTTCTTGCTTTAGCAACATTCAAAACGCGACATTGAGCTCAGCTACTCAACACGCAGAAAATGGACGATGCGCGTGGGTGGCAAACAGAGTGTCTTAACACTAGTTTCCCTCGCCTACATTGCTATGAAGGAATAAGCGTAAAGATCCCAATTTTTTACCATCATTATTGTTGTGTTTCCGTACAAGGCGTTCCGGGTGCGAGTGCGCCAGCTGCGTGTAGTCGCGGAATACTTCGTTGTACGTGTCGTCGTTGGAGGACATTTCACTCTCGCGCATCTCTTCGTTCAGCTTTGTTAGCCTTAGTCTGTTATTAAACATATATATTAAACACAATCATAGTGTAAAAAATAATTTGTTTTGCAAGTGCGTTGGTTGTAAGTTCAGTCACACAGGAAATTATTAGATTTAAATCTAATTTCATTACAACGTTTTGGTTGACGACAAAACAAAAAGCGGTACTCAACACGTAATGTCTCAAAAAATCGGTTGCAAGTGGGCAACAGAGTATCTTAACACAGGTTCCTTGCTATGCAATTAATACAGCAAAGAATTATTTTGTTTAATGGCAGAGGAAATGAAAATATCACATTTGGAGTAAAATAGTACTTACAAAGTGACAATGTCAGCGTTGGCGTGGGCCACAGCGATGTCGAGGGGCGTGCGTCCCGCGCCGTCCGCCAGCGCCTGGTCCGCGCGGTAGCGCAGCAGCAGACACACCTGGAAAGTATACACTATTTTTATTACTTTGGAGCGTCGTGACAACAAATATATTATTTTTGTCTATCATTTCGAAACCATAAATCATATTTTCAAAAGATTGTTGCTGATCTTAAGCTTGTTGTTGGCTTTGTTTTTCTTTGAAATTTTATTTTTTTGAAGGTGACGATGTGAAATTATATTATGATAATAAATAATAATAAAAAAATTCTACTACCTGCCCCGTATGACCGGCTTCTGTAGCTAAATGCAATGGAGTCATTCCATCTTCATCTTGAACATTCAACTTGCTACCATTAAGTAAAAGAAACGAGCACGCCATTACAGAACCCTGAAAATATTAATAGCTACTTATATTTCTCAAAAATTTTGATGGAATTTAAAACAGTTGAAATGCAATAGATATAAACATATCGGAGGCTGCAGCCACAATGGAACACGTTTGTCACTGTAAGCGCGACGGTTGTGGATTCCCATTCGGAGAATGGAATATTTAATATTTTTATCTCACTCTGGTAACAAGACAAAACGTGGCAAAGCGTTAAGTTTCGCCACTCAACACGTAATGATTTGAAAATTCCGTTTAAAGTGGGGATCGGAAGTGACTCAATGCTAATGGAGTGTCTTAACACTTCAGTTCGCTTTGGTTACCTTGCACTGCGTGAAGTTGAAAAAATGAATAAAAAGATAAAATGAAAACTTCAGATCTCTGTGGCTCTTGAAAACTAATTTCCGGAACATTGCGTGTTAAGTGGCAAAAATCACCGCTATGCTCTGTCTATTAGAGCGTGGAAATTAAAATATTTTACATTTAAGCATTCTACTGAATGGAGATTCACCCCACAACTGACACCATAGTGCCTACTGCGCCATAAAAGTGTCTAGAGAGAATGCTATTTATTAAAAATGTATATATATATATATAGCGTACACTGAGTACAGCCGCGTGCAGCGGGCAGCGCGCGCGCGCCGCCGCGGCATTGACGTCCGCGCCGGCCGCCAGCGCTGCGCGCATCACGCACACATTGTGCGCACGCGCCGCGCGGTTTAATACCGCGTCCGCCGATAGCTGCGATATGTCCTCTGCGCCTGTGTTTATATTGCTTACATAAATTTAAATTATATACTTCTCGAGAACTTTTAAATGTGTTAACTATTTCAGGTTTAGTGGTTACTTTACCTTACCAATGAATGAATAATTGAATAATTTAAATATATTTCCAAAACATCTATTACATTTATTACTGAACTCTTATGAATGTTTAGTTGCTGGATTTTTTGGAGATCCAACGCAGCGGCGTAATTTTGTTACGATTTCATTAATTATTTGTTATTTAGTAATAGATAATTTATTTTCATTGATTTATAATAATTAAAAAAAATTAAACATAAAATAATTACCTAAATCATCGTCCTCTCCCTCAGTGGAGTCGTGGTCGGAGGGCAGGCTGAGGTCGACTGAGCGCTCGCCCGACAACTCTGTCCCGATCAACAACACGGGGCTGCCTTCTGATTTCGTCGAACTCTCTGATACTGGAAGTAATAGTAATATAGTGTTTAACAGGCTTTACGCAAACTATACTAGTTCTCTTATAAAAATATTGTTTTCAAAACCTCACCACTAGTGCTGCTATTTACGTCACTTTTTTCATCTTTGATTGTTTCCGGCACAGATGGAGGAATTCGTACCCTGTGAACATTTATACATATAAACTCAATTTAAAAACCATCATATAAGTAAAGCTTAGAGACAGAAAAATAGTTGTGTTGCTTTTTTTTAATACAATCTTATTAAAAACAATTCATTAGAAGCAAGTGGAGCTTTCCGATGTTCCCATGTTGGCTAGACGATTTTATTCATCGATATCTTACATTTAATAATATACAAGTACCAACTTTTGAAACGGTCAAAGGTCAGTAATATTTTTGACTGAAACCAAAATTTGATTTTTCAGCTTAAAAATACATTTCGGTTAGTTACCGTCGTCTAGCCCTCCGAACGGACCAGCGCCTGCCATTCCTCAATGGAGATTCTTGTATTGAATCTGACATACTGTTCACAATGTTTTTTACAAACTGCAGTTTGACATACTTTGCCCGAATCCACGCTTCACGTACCGACCTGTAAAATTTACATATGTTATTGTTGACCTATCGGTACATTTTTTATCTTCATAATCATACATACGAATTAAATACAATAAAAATATATATATAATAAAGCGTCCTTATCGCTATTTTATGCAATCTTTGTGTGTCGATATTGTCATGTTCTATTATGAAAGTGAAAACTTTGTGATATCATTCTTTTTTTCCTTTACGTTTATGCCGAATATAGCAAATACTAGAGAACCTAGTGTTACAACATTCCATTCCCCACTTTCCACTGAATTTTTAAGACATCGTGTTGAGTGATGGAACTCAATGCCACGTTTTGTTTTATTACGCGAGCGAGGAAATAAAATATGTTAAATAATACTTTCCACCGAGTGGGAATTGAACCCATTACTGATGCGCTTACAGTCACTTTCATTTTAAGAGAACTAAAAACAACAGACTTATGGTTAATGAAATTATGGAAATCAATTTTTTTTCAATCATATCTAAAAATAAATAAGAGATTGAGTTCAAACAACCGTTACTCATACAGACATCACAAATTCCAAGAGTTTTAATGTATGATCTCGATCAACGTTTATTTTTATTTGTTTATTACAGAAAATTATAACAATATAATAAGCCATATTTGATAATTTACGTATCTTATAACAGTTTCGTGTTTACTTGTAAATATTCTAAATTTAGATATATTCTAAATATATATTGTAATATTGGCATATAGTGTGAAATTATATAAAAAATATTAAAATAATGTAAAGACAAAAATAATATTTTGTTATGAGAGGTGTATATAAATAATAATGTAAATTATATATATATGTGATTGTGAAATTAGATATAATAATAAGTTAAAAAAGGCTATGGACCACTTGGTACACATTAGTTCAATACCACTACTAATGAAAAAAAAACTTACGTTTCACAATCAGGGCTGGCTCGTGTTATTTCAGCACCTTCAGTGTTGGCTTCATATATTAAATTCACTACTTTGTTACCTAATTCTGCCATTACCTGTAAAAATTTTACTTTGAATATAGATATTTTTTTGTATAATTATAATAATGTAATAAAAATAACATAAACAATTATTACCTTAATTATATCTGGTTCCCAGTCGTCCAGCGTGAGCGATCTTACTTTGCTCACATGAACCCCTAGGGAACGATGAATACCAGAACATTCTGCGAAACAAAAAAAATACATATATGAAATATTATAAAATTTCACAAAAACACTTTTAATAAATTTAGGTGGCCACTGATGAAGGTGGTATGTGGCACAAATAGTAGATATAAAGGTTACTAAAATTTGATGCAAGCGTAATATGTGGTCGTGATTTTATTCACGCACGCACACACTCACGCACAGCTCTCTCCGTTCCCACCTTCTTCCCAATTTTCGACACAATGGAACTCAACGGTCGAAATCCGGCGTTGATTTCAACCGCTACTTTGTCTTGTTGCCCCAGACAGATACTGCGCGACGACGGCCTTATTAAAAAATATAAGAATATATCATCTTACCTATACATAGAGTGATGCCAAGATTGATACTCGCCCATCGCGGGTTGGGACTGCCGCAGTCACAACAGTAGTTATTGCCAGGTATACTCAGCAGCTGTTCCCATATTCTGAAATATTTACAAATATTAGTGGAAAATAAGAGGTCGTTGTGGCACAACGTAAGAATAAACGTGACAAAATCCTTTAAAATTCTTATAATTACCTAATTTTCTTCATAGCCGGTGTACTAACGTGCTTGTTACCGGGGAGGCGGTCGTCGGGCACCAGTACTATTTGCGAGTCGGGGTTGTCCCTGCTCTGCCCCTGCTGTATGGCCGCCCTTATACCGTTTTGGAGGGCTGATATCCATGAGTTGAGCATTTCCTCCGAGTCCGCTTGCAACATGTGACTTCTGTCAAAAATAAAACAATATATTAGAAGAACATTTTCACTTGTTTTCTAGTTTTACGCCGTATCACATGTAGCCTAGGAAACATTTGTTAATATTATTTATTCGCATAAGTGTAATGTAATAATCTTTCTAGACCTTGAATATTTCTAAATGGCACACTTACTTAGACGGTGACAAGACTTCAAAGCAAAACCTCCTTTCTCCATCATGAACTGGTTTGACGGTACAAAGTCTTAAGTCTTCCTCCATGACTGTGACGTTTAATTCACCTGTCCTTTTCCTGTTAAAAGAGTTATTAGAAATTTTAATTGTTTATATAGAACATTAAATTGAAATTAATATTTAATTGTTAAATGTTGTGCAGAAAATGTGACGTAAAGTAATATATGTATAAATACGTAAAAAGCCAAAGATATTGCAAATATTTTACAAAAAACCAAATTATAATAATTTTGCAATAATTTTAAGTAATAGATACTCATAAAATTATAATAAAAAACAGATACAATATATTGAAAACAGTCTATTAAACAAACACTACGCTTATTATTTAACTTCATAGACCCTGACCACTTGCGTCCCACGTGTGCAGCCTTCAAGCTGTAGCGTGTCGAGCGTAAAGTGTAAACAAACTAACCTGTACACAAGGCGATTATCGTACAAATAGAACCAACGCCGGTTCCACGTTTTGAATGCATTCGAAGTTCTCTTAAACAAATACCCCTGCATCCGAGGCATATTCTTTAAACAAGGCGTGCTCATCAGACCATCCTTGCTGTCCCGCTCGCTGGCGACGGACTTGCAGCTCGGGAGAACTGTATCCTTACTATTTACTATCGTATGCCGATTTTCCATTTCTTTGTCGAGTATTTTTGTATCGTTACGCATTGTTGCAATCTGTAATGCACACATTAATCAATAGCTAGCATTAAATTACCAACATTCGATACTTTCTTAATTGTTCCGTGATATCAATTAGGATTAGCGTTTTTCAAGATATTTTAATTGTAGAAAAAGATGCAGTCACAAATACAATTAGCTTCTCATTAAACATGCTTGGCAAATTATTAACATTTTTAACGATTGTTTTGTACGACAATGTGCGCAATTAAGTGACTATGCGAAGGTTGTCCTATATATTATATTTTCTCAGTAAAAAGATAATACACTTGAGGAAAATCTCTTGTGTTATTCAAGCAAAGCAATTTTTAAATAATAAATACGATAAATGTAAGTAAACAAAATAATTTTAATCTTATTACATATTATAGATATCATGTCACGTTCTAATGACCCTACTTCCCTTCCCTGTCACGTGCGTCACGCTATATATGAGCGTCCATGAGCATCGTTGCATACTATTATGACCTATCGACATATTTGGTGGTATTATAATATTATATAACAACGTAAATAAATATTCAATGCGCATCTAACACAACTTTCGCTTTTATACTAGCGTCGTTAGAGAAAAGTTTAGTTTATTACATTTTCTTTTTACAAAATAATTATTTAGTTTAAATGCACAAATAACATTATATATTACATTTTTCGTAAATGTAAAGTATACAAAGTTTTCACAACTCATTCTAAAATAAAATTTAAAACACATAGTTTTAAATTAACAGATCTAATAAATAGTAATCATCATGTTACAGAACACCTACCTCATCAGCTATGGACTTAAGAAATGGTTCCAAATCTTCAGACAAGTCCGCGCCCTGATGGTTGTAGGTGCAGCAGGCTTGCAAATATGACAGGAACTGAAAAGGTATTATATCTTACACATTGTAATCACTTATAACGCTATTTATCTTTGTGTGTCACTCGGGCGTTACTCGGCTTAGTGCTTACGAATATAAGATTTGATAATTGCTTTTAAATTTAGATTGTAATTATAAAATTAATGAAGAAACATCTCTCCTTAAAATAATTAAATTATTTATTAGCAAATCATATGAAATAAATATAAAACATTAAAAAATGCCTATACTATATTTACAATTTTATTGTGAACAACAAATAATAACACACAGGTACCTGATACAAAAATGTTTTATTTATGAATTTAATCCTTATGTAAGATACTAACGTGTGAAACTCCAAAATGCCACAACTATTCTGGAATACTTACTATAAATTTCACACAATTTTTTAAATTAAATAAATTAATGAAACAAAAAAAATATGAGCAACTGTCCCGACAAGATGCCGTAATCTGATTGCGCGGAATATTAGTCACCTTACTTGAATACAGCCTTGCAAGTAGTGTGGTACTAAATCTATTAAGCATCGATTCGTTGTACTATCAGTGACTAATTGACAATTTTGTGATACAATATCGATGTTATTATTATCATACAACATTTTTTTCTTGTTGATTATATTTTTAACCGACTTCTGTAAAAGGAGGAGGTTATCAATTCGATTGTTTTTTTTTTACGTTCGTTATCTCAGAACTTATGACTGGGTGAATCAATTTTGATATTTTTTTTTTTTAAAGCTGCTTGCTTCTTGTGTGATCCATTTCTGATAATGTTATCTGTGCGTAAACCACATAATTCTTAAAGAACGGGGAACGGAGTGTCTTAGGTTCCCTGCTGCCTTTTATTTTCCCCACAATTCTTATATTTCTATTAAAAAAAGATGTAAGAGTAGGATATTATTAATGTATAATATTACTGGGTGAGATGTGGTATTGTAAAATGTTATAAAATATTTATCTAATATGTTTAAAATATAACACAAGAAAATGCAAGTGCAGGCGTTCAATTACATTTTTATAAATATAAAGTGATTTCATCACTAAGTCCTTCATTTTAATAAAGTACTACTATATCTACATACTACGTAGTAAACGTATTATTAGGAATTCTGTATGTTCGTGTTTGCATCGTATGATGACGTCATTGCACATAAAGTATAAAACAATAATAATAATAAGTATTTATTAGTATAATAAAAATTATACGATAGTAAAAGTTCACATAAGTTTGGTTTTAATATTTATCAGTTATCACGACTTCTTTTACGATTTGAATAAGTTGAAAATGACAACAAACGTATTAACACCTGTATATAATTATAATGAATTACAAAAATAACCAAACAAAGATGAAAACCTTTCCAAAAAAAAAAGCTAAGGTTACCTTATTGAAAAAAAAATATAGAATATAACAACTTAAAATTTTCCCATTGTAAACACAAAACATACACATTTACGTAGTATATTATTACAGCAAATAAAAAACGATAACAGTATAAATATACAGAGCGAGATAGCTGCGTAGCAATTACACTCATTGTTGTTTGCACTGTTGAGTCGCGCGTTTCCGCCTCATACTGTGATTTGCGTAACATATGCACCTGTATTGTATATTTATGGATATTAATAAACTTTCCTTGTTTTTATTATTATATATAACAAACACTATTTATTATGCGTTATAATATTTTTCTCCATAACAATAAAATAAAATATTTAATGGAGCATGCCTTTTTTATTTTAGTACGGTCGACGAATCGTAGCCTGTAGATGGCTGGGCATGTTTTATTTTAGTATTTTTCTAACTTATACTTTTACTCGACGTCCGTAATTTTGCTTTACTTTATTTTATATATTAACGACTGGATTTAGACAAATCGTTTATATGTGTATGTGACGTACGTCAATACGTTATAATTTTAGAAGATCAGAAAAGTCTCTAATTTATCTAATAGATTTCCTTTTAGCTAATGTTAAATATGAATGAGTAACAAAGCTAATTATGTTTTCGTTCTAGATAGTTCAAATTTCGTTAGTATCCTGTTCGTTAATCTTATTAGTTTATTCGATTATAAGTGACTAAAACTGAAAGCCTAAAATTTACTGCGTTAGACTTTTGGAACATAAGTATATTGTATAATAACTGCTATTATGCTATAGGTAAATTAAAGAATTCTGAATTCAATTGGAATAATTATAAAGTCATTCATTATCTCGTACAGCAGTGAGAGATGACAGTTATAGTTAGGGAGGCGAAGCAGCAAACTGTGGAGTCACTCGAGCGTCATTGAGACCTATTGGGTTGCGAAGCTTAGATGATAA
>FASU01027565.1:85-14330 GCA_001486225.1 Heliconius pardalinus sergestus
AGCAGGATAGGCAGAAGGAACCTGTGTTAAGACACTCCGTTCCCCACTTTGCGCTAAATTTTGGTGGCGTTGCATGTTGAATGGCGGAACTCAACGCCGTGCTTTGTTTGACACCCGAGTTAAGAAATGGAAATATAAATTGAAATTAATATTTCAATTCCTCGAGTGGCGATCGAACCCACAACCGGTAGCTTTTACAGACACACTTTGTGCCCCTGCGCCACGATTGGCCTTATATTAAAGACAAATTATAGTTATTCTGATTAACAAACAGTGAAATGTGAAAATGACAATAAGAATAACAAATCGAGTCTACCATCACCTCTACGTAACGTTGTATTACAGAATCCGCGTAGCAGCCGTAGAACTAGGCGAGGTTGTCTCATCAGCAGTCCGAGCAGCGGGCCATTGTCGTTTATCCTCCATTGCCCAAAACCAAAAGGCCGTAGCAGAAGCTTCACGACGAGTAAACGAGCGCGCCGTGGCCGTACTTGCCGCGTTGCAGGCTGGTTCCAGGGGGACTCAGGCCTGTATAGACGCGGCGGCCACCATTGCCACCATACTGGGCGATTTGGATACGACCATCTTGTTTGCGAGTGCTGGTAAGTAAGCTAAAAATAGTTTTTTTTTTCTTTTAGCTTCCTGTACCCCATATATTGTTGAATTGAGATTTTATGCGTGTTAGTGACGGAACTCAACGCCGTACCTTTTGTTGTTACCAAAGCGAGGAAATGAAAATATTAAATAATTTATTTCCCCAAGTATCAATCCAAGTAGTATAACCGAATCTATAACGGTCGCGTTTACAATCACACGCTGTGCCGCTGCACCACGATGGCGAGGAGAGATAAATGAGATATAGATGCAGGCATATCATGACTGGTGATTAATATAGTAATACTACTTAAATTAATATGTAACGTTAAGTTTTATCAGAGCAGCAAAAGTATGCAGATGAAATAATGAGTCTGCAGTTTAGTTCTCCTGTTGCTTCTTTAATTTTACATAAGAAAATTGTACATAAATTTCAATCTAAAAACCCTAAATATTAACAAATGAAACTTACAAAAATAAGCTGGTTGACCAAAGTTTAAACACCACTCTCATCTATAACCTCCGAATTGTTTTTTTGTCTTACCTAAGTTAAATTTTCTATGACAGGTACCCTACAATCTGACAAAGAAGGTGACACGTTCTCCAACCATCGTGAGAATATCCTAAAAACGGCAAAAACCCTGGTGGAAGACACTAAAACTTTAGTAGGAGGTGCTGCCGGAAGCCAAGATCAGTTAGCTGCTGCTGCTCAAAGTGCAGTGTCTACTATTGGTGAGGGATTTATATAGAAAATTTGATTTCTAATAATGATTTTCTTGACGATAAATACAACACCGACCTATTCTAAATCTAAAATTCATTGGTGACCTGTTACACTTTTTTGCTTTTTCGTTCCATTTTTGGGGTTTATTTAAAAAAAATCTACCATAACGAATTTCCTGACAAAGATTAATAAGAAAACAAAACTAGCGCCATTTAATCACTGTCTCACTACTAGTGAAGGAATTTAAATGATCGTAAAAGGATTTGTAATGCATTGAGAATGAAAATTTTAAATTCATTTGAATGACGGTGATAAATTCCTGTTATGGTAATTTGGAATTCAATCGAGTTTAAACTCGATATTTAAACCGATATTTTATTTTATATTTAACACATATATGTCCCACAGTGCAATTATGCGAAGTGGTAAAACAAGGAGCAACATCTCTGTCGTCTGGTGGCGCTGAGCCCCAAGTACTGGTGCTGCATGCGGCGCGCGACGCCGCCGCCGCTCTAAGAGACCTCGCCGCTGCTACAGCTGCCGCTAGTGGGAAACATGTCGCTCATCCAGATATGCAGAGATTGAAACATGCTGCTAAGGTAGGTTACGTGCAATGTTCAAAAGGGTGACCTGATCAGATCTTATTTGGTCAAGTGAGCTTCTCACCGGAGTATGGGACCATATCCCTATATCTTTATGTGAACTATATTATATCGATACTTAGTGTGACCATAAACACATTTGACCTACAAACAGAAGTAATCTGCCCTACTATTTGACCACAGCTCATAACTTTGTCAGGTATAATGTAAATACTATACTTGCTCTAAAAATATTTATGTAACAATTAAAAATAAACTACTCATGATTCTTACAAGCGTAAAATTATACAAATTCTAGCGCTATTGAAATACTAGCGCTTTTCGCGATTGGTTAGGAACTCCTGTAACAGACCCATCATTTTTTCTATGAAACTACTTATGTTCCCACTTGCCCCAATTTCTGTTTATACTTGCTCCTTTTTTAACATTTTCTTTACTATGTAGTCCTTGTCTCTGGTTATGTATGACTGACTGATTGACTGATATAAACTTTTATGTATACGTAAAGTACCATTTTGATACCTAACTATTACTGGTATCCAAATGTAAAGTTTCGTTTCGAGTAAGTAACAATGTGTTTAATCAAAAATCTCTTAATATTTTTTTTCTAAAAAAATTAAATTAATTATCTCATATATATTATTAATATGTTTTGTTTTAATTTTAGATTTTTTACCACTATTCACTATATATATACATGTGCTCATTTGTGTCTGTCTGTACATGTCAATATTGGACTTTTTTTTGCTATAGCGTTTGTCCGATCCGAAGCGGTGGAGTCTGCCTATAAAGACTAACACTTTACCGAAAAGCAAGAGGCGATCTATAAACGTACGTGATTATAATTCATGCGATTCAGAAACTGATATATTCCAATCTGACCAAGAAGAAGAATTGATAAAACTTCTAGATTATTCTAGTCATGATGATGATGTCTCACCAACTATATTCCATGATAGCTGTGAAGAAATGATTACTTATATAGAAAGTAAAATGGTGAAACCCCCAGCTAGAGTGCAAAATGATGATGTCAATACTAGATATAACTTGGCTTCAAGAAATAGTCTCTTTGATATGGATTGGCGTGTTGTCAAATATGGGGAGACAATATTTTTAGGAGAACTTCGTAAATTGATCGATTTATGTCTCGATAGTTTAGATAAAGCCGATAATAGAAAGAGACGACACGCTGAAGCAAAGGAGAAAGTTAATTGTGAATTAGACAGTGAAATGAAAAGATTATCTCAAGTTATGGATGATTTGGATTGGCAAGATGTCGTCAATGAAAATATTAAAACTACTATCACAACGACAACATGTATACACAGTGCGAATAAAAAGCCAAAGTTAGATAAAGAGAAGTCTAAACTAAAAAGTCCTGTATTCAAAATCAAAAAAGTCAAGCCTATCAATTTGATCGTTAATTTAGAAGTCAAAAGTTCAGAAGCTAGTGAGGTAAAATCACCAAACGATAAAATAGATATAAAAGATGTTGTTCCTGTCAAAAATAATAAAGCCTTAAATAGTGATATAACTAAAGAACATACGATTCAATTCTGGAATTTATTTAAAGATGATACAGAATGGTGGAAAGCTTTAGCTAAGCGTAATTTGGAAAAAATGGAGGAGACTAGACGTGAACTGGAACGGTTTAGCGGTCACGAATTGGTATTAGGGGAAATAAAAACAGAAATGGACAAGTATGACGAAGAAAAGGAGACACTACAAAGTTTTATTGAAGAGGTTGACAGATCACAAGCAATTAAGAAAGATTTGGAATATGACCAAAAATATGAAGATATGGTTTTAAAATTAATAGAATTTGCCAAAAAAGATTTTATTATATATAAAGGTTTTGATCCTCTCATCGAACAACTGAAACTACTATCAAACCTACATTTTGAAGGACGAAAGAAAAAAAATGTTAATATCGAAGATATTCTAAACGTTTATACTAAAATAGATATTTCTAAATATACATACGAGGAGTTGTGTTTATTGGAAAAATATTATAAAGAAATAATCAGGAAGTATAAGAGCGAGACGAGGAGAAAGGAGAATGTTAGAGAGAACGATATACAATCAGCTCCACCTACGTATCATAGAAATGTAATACAGAACTTAAGCTCCCTACAGAATTTGTCCAGAAATATTAATCACTACAGCACGTCAACCATTTCAAAAGACAATAAATATAAAAGATTAAAGACAAATGAGCAAAAATCTAGAAATATTACAGAAATATTCGACCTAACCAGAACATATCCGATAGAATACTACGCTAACAATTGGTGGCAGATCTACGAAGATATTCTTAAAAATAGGGAACAGCAGTTCGGCAGTATTGACAACTGGTGGAAGTTCTACGAAGCTGTCCTCAAGAAGGAAGACACTAGCGAAGAAACGATAAGAAGAATTCGATTTATTTTAGAAGACAGATCAAAAAGACGTCCAAATAGCAGAATGGAGGAACAACTAAAGATGTTAGATGAAGTCCAAAATTCGCGTTTCCATGAATCTGAAGAAGCAAGCCAAGGGAACAACGAATCGGTCAGAACCATTTATTAATGAAAACTGATCTAATCCGAAGCACGCGATGGCATGGTGTTCGATAGCTTCCATCGTATCGTATCAATTAACTCGTGGTTAATAAAAAATATTGTTGCCTGTTTAAGTCCCAATTTTGATTTTGTAATTTGTTTGATACTATTTGTTTTTGTGTGTCTTAATTTACGTATATTTAGCATTTTTCGTATATTTAGCTTGCCAATCTTATATAAAAGACGGTGGCTGACTTATATAATTACAGATATTTTTTTTCTCTATATATATTATTGTAATTTACAGATTGAAAATTGCTTAAACAACTGTCAAAATTATTTTATAAAGTAAATAAAGCGGTCAAGTTCGATTTTTCTTTAGTCTATTATAATTGGTACTTAAACAGTATTTGTTACATTCAAAATTCACGAGCTTGAACCATTCTCAGCACTTCATTATGAGTTATAAATATATATGAGTTCATGCGATGTCAGAAATGTGTTTAGTTGTCTGTCCGTCTGTGTGCGTTTCAGTTTGTTTGTTTCTTCTGCCAACTTGTACATTTTCCTTTAAATATTATTAGTAATAAACCAGAGGTACGAAACATTTTGTACCATTTTGTCATACAGATTATAAATAAAAAAACTTAATAGTGAAATAATGTCGCCAAATGTTGTACTATTGTTATAATTACAAACTAATATATTGTTCTAAGTTATTTTTGGCTATTTTTAATAATGGCTTGTATTTGCGAATATAATGTATATATAGACAATTTTAATCCTCCCTAAACACATTTCGCCCTTCATTCATATCACATTTGGTTACAACCATCGTGTGTATAACCAAAAGCTTTCTAATAACCGACTTCGAAAGAGGTGGTTCACAGCGGGAGCTTTGAAGTCCAATATTGACATTACATATATATTAAGACGAGCTTTTTATCTATATATGTATTTTATGGTTGAAAGCTTATGGGTTTCCCGCTATGGCATGAGCTTTCTCGCACTGGGTGTTGTTTTTTTTATTTTTAATGTCGTCTTCTGTTCATCGTTTGCCCTAATTTAGTTGGCAACCCTAAGCTTTTGTTTTTAATTATTTAGTCTTATAACGATAATTATTTCGTTTTATTTCAATTTAGATTTTGAATTGTGAAATAAAGATTTTTTATAATATTTATAGGTGATGGTGACAAATGTGACGTCATTATTAAAAACAGTGAAGGCAGTAGAGGATGAACATACACGTGGCTACAGAGCGCTAGAGTCGACTATTGAAGCTATTTCTCAAGAGATTGAGGTATAGGATTCTTACATATTGAATGGTTATTGTCGATCTTGTCACTGTTTGTCTGTAGTATTAATGGTAACTGTTTTTTTTAAATTGTAATTTGGAATTTATTGTAACCAAAATTAATGTATTGTAATCAAATCAAGAAAGTAAGTAAATTATGTTTAACAGAGGATTTGAAACTTACACTGATGATGATGTAATGCGCTTAGTACCAAGGAAATATGGATAATTAACCTTCGGTTATTTTTTTATAAAATTTTTAGTGTTTATTAAAATAAGCAACATGTGAAATATAATAGTAAAAATAAGTGTTTTAATTCTAAACTTTCTCCGTCTATTTCTCAAAATGTGAAAATAGTGTCTTAACTCTAAATATCTATATCCAGGTGTTAATGTCCCCCGCTCCCCCCAAATCCACTGCCTCCGTTGAGGAGCTGATGCGTTGCACGCGCCTTATGACGGCGGCCACCGCACGCGCCGTCGCCGCCTCTGGTCAAGACCAGCTGGTTGCCGCTGCAAACTTGGGTAGAAGAACTGTTCTGGACATGCTGGTTGCGGCTAAGGTATGAGTTTGATAAATTGCCTTAAGTAAATTATAACATGTATCTCTTCATAATATTGGTTGTCTTTTTAGTTGAAGTTTTAACTGAGTATCTTAAATTTAATTGTGTAATTTATTAGAAAAGTTGAAGTAAAACAATTGTAAACCATATAAGTACAATAAAAAAATAAGTGTGACAAATGTTAGACAACATTACTGGCTTCTTGATGTTAATAGTTTATTAAAAGTTTAAAACTCTGTTATTTTGAGCATGTAGACAAATGTAGAATAGCTAGAACGTTCATAATAAAAAACTTCATATATATCTTTTATTTGGCTATTTATGGCTCTTTGGCTTTTTATGGCTCGAAAGACCATATATTACATACCCGATAACATTTTGGTGAAATAACTTAAACATGGTTATATAAACGTTTTCCCCTTAAACTTTATAAAAATACTCAATATTTAACTATTACTATCATTTACAATTTTTACACTTGTTTTACAATGTTTCATACTGATTGGCCGTCTATTTTACTTACCACATCGTTTTTCTTTCCCTAGGGTGCCGCCCACACAGCAGAAACAGAAGAACTAAAAACACGTACTCTAGAAACGACACGATCAACCGCTCTTGCCTACAGTGCTCTACTGACAGCTCTATTGGGTAACGCAAGAGCTCAGTTACCAGAACTTTCTAGAAAAGTGGCTTTGGCCGTGGCTGATATGCTTGCTGTTGCTGATTTACTTAAAGGTAAGAATTATTTGTATAAAATAAGATAAAAGAGGTAAGAATAAATATGCTATAGAAGCGATAATTTAATTATTACAACAGCCTTTTCATTATACTTTCTATTATCCAAATATTCCTTTATCCATATGCCATTACTTTAATTACAATGAAAAGTTCAATAATTTGTGTTGCTACTGTAATGTTAAACCTTAAGACGAAGCTCGATTAAATAATATTAACTTCCATTATATTTCCCATAGGTTCAGAATGGGTAGACCCAGCGGATCCAACAGTTATTGCGGAACAAGAGTTACTGGGTGCAGCCGCGTCTATAGACGCCGCTGCTCGGAAGTTAGACGCTCTAAGACCACGTGTTACACCGAAAACTGTGAGTTTGTATTATAATTGTTTCTAATATTATCAATACACAATCTAGCAACGGAAAATATATGAAACTGTTTTAACAAAAATAAGTTAATATACATATGTGGATGAACATATGGCCTTATTGGCGGCAAGCGCTGGGATGGTGAACAAGACCTACGCAGAGTTCGATTACCGCTACGTTTAAAATTTTGTAAATTTCTAAATAGTTTATTTAAAATTAAACGACTTAATTTTGAAAATTATTTCTTGATAAATCGAAAATCTAATAGAAAAAAGGAAATAAAAGAAGAAAGAAGACCAACTATCATCAATGCCGCGTGTCGGTAAGATATGTTTGATATTCTTGGTTGTTTTCGTATCACCCAGGAATCAAACATATTACCTATCGATCGTGGTCCATTCATCGATGGAAAAAGAATAGTACTTTCTAGAACATATTTTGATGAAGAATTTATGTTTCTAGCAGAAAATTCAATGAATAAATAAGAACGTCTTTTGCATTTTCACTTTGTCAATTTTATTGTGTATTTTGGCTTTATGAAAATGAAATTAAAATATTTTATTATAGCAAATAACATTTATATTTTCTTTTTGTAGGAGACAGATGATAACTTAAACTTTGATGAGATGATCCTTGAAGCTGCTAAATCTATAATAGCAGCGACGTCTGCGTTAGTAAGAGCCGCGTCTGCCGCGCAAAGGGAACTTATTGATCAGGTACATATAGTATTTGTGTTTAGATATAATATTTGTGTGGATTAATGCAAATATACAGCCTTGTAGAATATTTTACAACTTATATATGTCTTCTATATAAAGTTATCATGTGTACAAACAGCAATTACATTTTTTCTTACAATATATTATTCGTATCTTTTCGTTAACTAAGATTTGCTAAAAGCTAAAAAAAATTCTAAATTTTTTTTTAAAATCTTGTATATATCCACTACTACACAGCTTAAATAACTGGCAATAATCTTTGATATCACCAGGGTAAAGTAGCCCGTCGACCCACATCCTCATCAGACGACGGCCAGTGGTCCGAGGGTCTCGTATCAGCAGCACGGCTGGTAGCAGCAGCAGCACACGCACTTGTAGAGGCAGCTAACGCACTCGTACAGGGTGCAGCGTCAGAAGAACGCCTTATATCTAGTGCTAGGCAGGTGGCTTCGTCGACTGCTCAGCTGCTGGTAGCTTGTAAGGTGAGTTTTGGGGCTAGGCAACATCTTTGATGCTTCAAATCAGGGTCGATTTATTAAATGTCCATAATTAATAACAAATTTTATAAATAAAAAGATAAGCTTTCTGGATTGTGCCGTTTTTTTTACAATAAGTTGTAAGTGTTGTACATATTACAATATTTATTAATAATATTATGAAATTTTGAAATCATTGACTATACTATAAGAATATATAAATCTTTTTTAAATTGTACTGTCTAGTACTTTCCTTTCTATTCTAAATTTAAAATAAATTTGTCTAGGTGAAAGCCGACCCTTCATCAGAATCGACTCGTCGTCTCCAATCGGCCGGAGCTGAAGTTATCCGCTCCACGGACAACCTAGTGCGCGCCGCCAGAGACGCCATCACCTGTGATGATGAACGGAGCTTGGTCCTCAATAGACGTATGGTGGGAGGGATAGCTCAGGAGATAGATGCCAGGTAAGGGGACCTATATATATTTAGGGTAAAGAGAAGTTGACGGGTCATGCAGTTGGTGAGGAGAGAGGGGAGGGGGGTTGACGTATAGGTACTCGGTAAGTGCTTAGTTTACCGGGGTTATAATTATTAGAACAATAATAATAATGGAAAATGTTATATTCTTATATGTACCTATGTTGAAATATGTACTTTTACGATGTGTGATTGATTTTTTTTCTTTAAATCATCGATGTTTTCTAATTAACATTTCATATGATGTACTATATATATGACAGAATATAAGAAAAAATATAAATATCTATTATTAGTATTTTAGCCACAAAAAAAGAATACAATATTTTTATATTAACAGTAATGGGATGGTGTTTCTTTTTTGTACCCGAAAATTGTTAAAGGGAAACATAACACATACACGCAAAAACTAAAAGTAAAAAACATACTGCCAACAGATCGGAAGTTCTCCGAATCGAGAAAGAGTTGGAAGAAGCCAGAGGACGTCTAACCGCCATCAGACAGGCCAAGTACAAACTGAGAGACACTTCTGGAGCTTCCGGAGCTTCAGGAGATGAGACAGACACAGATCACATGGGCTATTCTAGTGATGCATCGCATACGCAAGCGCATACGGTGCACAGGTAAGTGCTTTAAACATATTTTTGTTAATATTCTCTATATTTCTTTTTTTTATTAATATTGTATGTTAGAATTGCTATATCTTAGCCATTTTACAAATATGTGATTAAAGGTTACTCAAATCTATGCCAACGAAATGGTCATTAACTTTTAACATAAGTACTATTTTTGTTTTGAGGATAAAATATTTTTGAGCTAAAAAAAGCATAACAATTACTTTTAATAACTTTTTTAACACTTTACAAGAATATATCATGACAAGTAAAGTAATAAACGTCATTTTCAGATTCAAAACACCAAACAGCAGTTTCGCAAACACAACATACAGTCCAAACAGTACATACACAACACAACATACAACACAAAATACCACCAACATGAGCCATCATACGACCAACATAAGCCAACACGTCTCTAATCTTAGCCAATCTATACACGGAACACCAACATCGCCAACTACGCCAACATTTGCCCAAAATAACCAACGTACGCCAACATATGGACAAAATAACCCCCAAACACCGACATATGTGCAAAATAACCAACATACTCCAACATATGGACAAAATGGATACCAACGTGAGGAAAAAGAACCACAAAGTCCTTCTTTCTCCAGTTTTAGACCTCTGGAGGATCAAAAGCAGAATTATGAAGGATTTACTACACGGTAATATTTTTTTATTAATCGTTAATTTATCATTAAATTTCATTTTAGCCTTTAATGATTAACATATGCCATTATAAAAAAAATACAATTCATATTATTTTAAAATAAAGCATGATTTAATAATTGAAAATGACTTAATAAACGATTTTCATTTCGAATATTATAATAACATTTAATCTATGCTTTTCTTCCACGCTGCGGGACCAGACGATAACATCGCCTGTAAAACGTGCCTTCAAACTCATACGTGCCTTAGTTTTAAGTTAATTAAGATATATAAACTATGTTTATTAAAAAATATATAACCAATAAAAAAAATACTAAATTCTTAATTTCTAAGACTATGCTCGAATTGGATTGTTCTTTGTTGTTTATTTAAAAAGAAAATGAGATGCCATATTTAAAAAAGGTATTTTTTTTCTATATATGGTGTTTTTTATTCTAGTTCTAAGCGCATGCGCTTTTATTTCAAATCTGTACAGACCAGACAGAAGTAAGAACTAAATATAGACTGAAAATGATAATATATTACATTTGTATTACAGATTTTTAGTAAGGATATACATACATAAAGAGGGCTTTATATAAGGTCTTTGTCTATTTAAATTTGTAATAATGGAAATTTTACTAAGAATCTGTGAAAATTCTTCTGTGAAATCTTTTATAATAGTTTCTTCTATACAATGCTTTATTAACATCTTTGCTTATGCTCGTTGAGCCAATATAAAAAATACACCAAATTCAAATATTAGCAGGTTTAAAAGAAATTTCTTTTCTTTTTAATCCAGCATTGCTTTCAATTAAAATGAAAACAAGCTTCTTTATTTGTTAATATTTTACTTTATGTACAGTACTGTCTGTACAGAAATATGAACTATTTATTACACACTGTAACAAACGTATAAAAAAGTCAACGTGACGCCATTAACATTAACCTTATTACTTATTTTGTAATATAGAACGGATTTAAATCTGGCGTTATAAATTTATTGTGATTTTTTTATTGAAAATTGGCCCAACGCGTAAACTTAAGCATTTATGTTGATACCAAAATTTCATTTCCAGAGATAAAACCGTGAATGACAGAACGATGACAGATAAGTAAGTGCTTTATTTTAAATAAAGCTTCCCATTCACGAATGAATGAATGTTTTGACTTTCGTGTTTTATATAATCTGTATTATATACTCGCTTGTCGCGTTCTCTATATCGTTTTATTATATAAAGCACATCGTTCTGTACATATATAATTTAAACTGTATTTTTTGTATTTCTTTATCTATGTATTTTCCACGCTATTGTCTATGTCCCTTTTTAATGACATAGTGTGATACTTAACTGAGTGTTTTAAAGTGTAGCTTTTTTGAGTAATTATTAATATTAATAATAAGTAATAAGCATGTACTTAGACGAGTCTACGTATATAATTTATAATAATAACATTTTAGCCTTTTTATTAACAGGGTAATAGATTTGACTTCCGCTTATATATTTTAGTTTAAAACTAAAACAGATTAAAAGTTTCCCTGATAACTAAATTAGCTTTGTTTTTATTAAATAATTAGTCTATTTACATGCCAGAAATTAGCTAATAGTTTTTCTCTAACTGCATGCGGTAATAACAATAGGGCAAGCATGAGCGAGGAGACGGTTGTCGTCAAATCATTACAACTACCGCAAGTGAGGACCGCGTATTTGGTAGAAAGCGAAGCGGAGAGAATATACTACAAGCGGGAAAGAACGGAGAAGCCTCCGCCGCCGCCGAGACGCGCCTCCCTACTTAGAAACGAGAAGATGTAACTGGTTCGTCTATTTATTTAACACTGAGGGGTAGTTTTAAAAGTCATATTTGTCAAAAAACACGTGGGAATTAATAAAATAATGGTAAATTTTATGTATTTTTTTGGGATTTTTATGTTCATTTATTAAACCTTGTTTCTTAAATATGGCAGCACTGTTTCATTTTTTGTCGGTTTATATGTATATAGTTCATTTGTAAAGACGTTGCAAACAAATTTTATGTGCTGTCTTGAGGGTTCACATTTTTACAGATCACCTAGGTACTTTTTAATAATTGTCTGTTCAAATCGCGGTAATTTTTAATGAGAGCACTTTATTTTAAATACACAGAACATTTGTCGAAAAACTTGTATTCAAATTATTGTTTTTCAAAAGTCGGCTCAATTATTTACAAATTATAAATAATTTGATTGTTAGTATGACGACAATCAGGGTTTTTCTTTTTGTGCTAATAATCAATAATCATTTGTGTTAACGTCGCGCATGGCATGGGTGGTGGCTAACAGTGGGTGGGTGGGTAATTTGCTAACAACAATAATCAACAGCTCTGGTATTTCAGTTACGAGACCCGCTTATACGACACGCCGCGTCCCATCAACGAATATTACACCAAAACCGACGAGCAAAGACATTTCGAATCATCCTCCGACCAACATTACTCTAAAGAACAAAAATATGGCTACGATTCCCCAAAAGTGCCGCCGTTGAGTCCCAAATTCAATGCGCGAGAACTCAAATTCGATGAGAAGGTGGAACCCATTTACTCAACGTTGAAGAAACCCACTTCCTCGTTGGACGGAGTTGGACAAAGCTTTTCGGAACACCAAGAGTCCACGGAAGCCATTCCTGGTGGAACCAAACATTCGGAGTACACCATCAAGAGCGAATCTTATCAGAGTTACCCTAAAACAGAGTTCTTTAAAACTGAAACTCGACAAGAAGTAAAGTCACCGTTCGCGACATCCACTCCGTCTAAATTTGAAAAGACAGATTACGCAGATTTAAAAAGCATGGATATGGTAAAAGCCCCCACTCCTGATTATGATAGAATTTCATCACCTTATGGCAAAGATGTGCACAGCTATGGCGGACCGAATTTTTTTGAAGAAACTACAACAGAAGTAAAAGAAATACCCAACGGAACTCAAAAGATTACTACAACTAAAGTATACTCTTCTTCTCCTGTCAACCTGACGAGTACTAACACGAAATACGAACCGATCAAACTCGAAGGAATAGATGAACTATCGAAATTTGATAATGATTCTCGCTACAGTACTCTCGATTCTCGATTTAATACGTTAGAATCGAAATTGAGTTCGGATACGAGTCGATCTTTCATGAGACCTTCAGAATTTCAAGATTACCAAGCGACTACAAGCGTTACCAAAGTGAAAAAACCCTCAGACTTGATGAAAGAAATGGATAGTTTGGACAAGAAGTTCTCCAAACAGACAATAACCTCTGAAACTATTGAAAGAAAGTCGGTGATGACCAGCTCCCACAAGTCGGAGACCAGCTCGACAGTCACCAAGAAATTTGGGAACTTCTAAAGGTTTGACAAGTCTTAGATTTTAGTGTTATCGGCTTGTTGAGTGTGATTGTCGTTTTAGATATTGAATGCACGTTAAATGATTTTGTTTTAACTGGTTTTTTTTTGATAATATGCATGATCTGACAGTTTTGTTTTTTCTTACATTGTCAATGTATTTTTTTGTGTTAGGCATTACTTTTTATATCCGTAATCAAATTTTTAACCAACCTTGTTTACTATGGTTTTGTAAAATTTTTTATAGATATGTAAATTGATTATAAAGTTAGACTTAAGATTAACTTCGGTGCTCTTAGTATAGCAGATGCTGTGCCTCATCTGGCCTTATTGTATTTTTATTATGATGTATTTGGAAATTATTGAATACCGGGAGCTAAATTAAATAAATAAAAAAAAGAAAATAACGCTATGTTGACTTCTGAATACTGTATTGTATGTTGTATTTGATGAGACTTTAATTATATATGTCGGAAATAAAAGGCGTAATAAACATTAAAAATAAACGAGTAGAAC
>FASU01027641.1:3280-13407 GCA_001486225.1 Heliconius pardalinus sergestus
CAAAGCGTGGCGTTGAGTTACGTCGCGAGAATTCCTCGGAAATGGGGAATGGGGTGTTTTAACACTAGGTTCCCTTTGCCTACCCTGCTGTGTGGATACATTATCTCAGTGTGAAGTTCATTATTTCCTTACAGTAGTAAATACTAACCATTGAGTGCTTATTTTCTGTTTATTACTAAGACTGTATATTGGGTAAAAGAACTAAAGCTGCTATTAAAGCTAATATCCGGAAACGTTTTCATACATTTAAAAATAAAAACAATTTTACGATTTCGATTCGAACCCATAAATCGATTTGAATAGGCAATATTAGTCAACCAACCGTGCGTACGCGTCGTTTATAATTAAAAAAATGTCGAAACAATTGCTAAAACGTGTAGGGAATCTAAAATAGCAAATTGACACACATTTTTATACGGTTAATTGACTTATAGATGGACCTGAGCAGGTGCGAATCACATTTCGATTGTGATAGCTTACAGACCATAAAAATAACCAAAACGTTTATAGCGGTTGCATTAATTAGAGCTATAATTATATGCCTGAACTGCTTTGGGGGGGATACAGCGTGAAGGGCGAAGAAATGAAAATCGTTTAAGAATTCCCCGTGCGGGAATCGAACTCACAGCTATTGCCTTTTTAGTCAGACGTTGCACCACTGCTCCAAGATGGCCTAAGTTTTATTATATTATCTTTAGGTTGAAGAATCTGTGGTGGTGTCTTCTTCTTTACGTTCTTTGTTCTTGAGAAATTCTTGAGAAATATACTCTTTATTTATATACGAGTGCTTTAAGCACTTTCAAAGAAAAAAAAATACTCACATATGCTCAGTAAGTATTAAGAGTAATTAATTATTAAATGATAATATGATTTCATTTAAAATTTACAAGAATCGCGAAAATCAAAGATCTTATATAATATTCTACTGGATTTAGTATAAAAAATATTAAATTTAGAATAAACTCTATAGTTGTTTTTCATCTAAATATTTACAAGATTCAACAGGTGCTAAAAGAGTCTATATTCTTATGAGAATAGTCTTCACAACCAACAATAAAGTAGCGTTTCAGAGCGCCAGAAAGGTATCAGACTACGTGTCCCCTGACATTTTAAATTGACTTTGGTAAGAATAAGATTTCAAATATTATATTTTTAATTAATATTTCAAGTATAATGTTGGTAAAAGTTAAAAATAAGATTGAATTATATATACTATAAAAATTCAAATTTAATATTCAATAGAGATGCTTTAGGTTCGATGCCCACTTGAGAAAATGATATATCTCTTATTTTCATTTCTTTGCTCTGGTGTCAAGGTTAAGCGTGGCGTTGAGTTCCGCCACTAAGTACGCAATGCCTATAGAATTCAGCGGAAAGTAGAGAGCGGAGTATCTGCTACAAACTGAAAAAAAACATACGTGAAGACCTGTGAAAATAAACATGTAAATATTTGCGAAAGAAAGAAAAAGCAGCCTTTAGGCTTTTTTTGATCTTTTCCATATATCCAAAGGAACTTAGTATTAAGACACTCCGCCAACTGATACGGGAGCTTAAAGTGAACATCTAAAAAAGGGTACGGAGAACGGTAAATCTTGAACTAAATACAACACATATACCTACCGACCTCGGCTATACGGCTTAGGAAAGCCTGATCTCGAGCTTTGTCCACGTAGGTCCAGAATCAAACGTTAAGTTGAAAAAACCTTGTGTTGAAATTCAATATGCTATGCTAATATGTAATTGTGAGGAAATTAAATAATTAAAATTTTAATTTTCTATCTTACAGTAAGGAGGCAAAGCGCGGCGTTGAGGTCCGCCATTAAACACAAAGACAGCTTGGGAAGGCTTGAGGGGCAGACTAAAAACTGGATCATTGTAAATTCAATACCCACTCTGGAGAATTTATTTAAATATCTGCCACTTACCACGCAACCTTCAAAATAAGGTAATAAATCCTTCTTTATGAGTAAAAAGGCGTAAAGGTAAGAAAAGAATGAATGAAAAAAGCTTACATATTATAAATATTATGTAAGTAGGTATTCAGTGTTTACAATACTTGGCATTGGCCTGTACAAACATCGCGTCATATAAAATAAACGTCTCGCACACTTCCAATCTAGATTATAATCTAATGCAGGTGCTTTACAATTAATAGAACTAACCTCTAAAAATACGCATCGAACAGAATATTATGACGAAGTTTTATATTTAAATTTTAAACTATGTAAACAAATGGAATTTATAAATTTGATTTACAATGTAGTACTTCCTTTGTTGAAATAATAAATTTGGGGAGAGTAATTGCTTATCTTTAGTTAGAATTTTAAATCTAAGTCTTAGACGATTTTCATTAAGATCTACACTTAGACTGTAAGTTACAAAATAATCAATTTAATGCCGGAATAAAATTAAATTTTATTAGTTCGATTCTCACTCGAGAAAATGAAATATTTAATATTTTAATTTCTTCACTCTGGTAGTGGAACAAAGTGCGGCGTTGAGTTCTGCCACGTAATGCCTCCAGAATTTGGCGAGAAGTAGGGAACGGCAGTGTCTTAATGACAACTTGCTTATCTTAACCTAAGTTCCCTCTGCGACAGCACGAAGCTCAGAAAATGAATAGTCCTATAACAGGCCATCATGAGACAGCGTCGGATTTAAAACGTGATGGTTGTAGGTTCGATTCCCACGTGTGGATATTATCTTCTTATTCTGATGGATAAAGGAGAAGGAGTAAACTCAAATAGGCTTTAAAGTAATCTAGTAAAAATATTATTTTACTACATTTCCAAGCAAATAAAAAGCTAAACATTCTTTCACGTCTCGGATCATTTCCACAGCCTGAGCTTGTAAAGCTAAAGCTCATACAGAAAGCTAACTTACATTTCAAAGAGATAAATTCAGTTAAAAAGAAGATAAGCAGAAATGTTGTTGCTTTATTCTACGGTTGTTGGAATTCTAAATATTTTTAGTATTTCAGTAAAAAGTATAATAATAGCATAATATTGTAATGGAAATAGAAACTAACGGAAAGTTAAAGGTAGTTGGATATACGAGTGGGAGTTACAAAGAATACACTATAATTTAAGTTTAAGTTGTTATTGCTCAAGTCCTCCTTAAACACGATAAGAAGGTTGTAAAATAAATAAGAATAATTTAAATTAATACTTTATTTACAAATTAAAACATATTATGTATAATTTTGTGCCTTTGAAGCTAGATATACGGACTGAAGAAGTACACACTACTGTATTCTTACAGTCTCGTAAAATTAGCGATCTCACACTGTAGAAATATAATATAAACGGGGGCTTAATACTTATATTACACTTTATGTAAGAATGTATATGTGAGTGTATGTTAAAAGCTAAAAGTTATAAAAGCTTTATACTATATTTTTAACTCGACAGAAGGAACTTTTTCCATCTATGAAACTATTCTTATAATAATCTAATAAATATTAATGGTTCCTATAAGAAATTACTTGTATTGAAAAGGCAGTCATTGTATATCTACTATGTAACCACCAAAACACATATATTTTAATGATTATTAAAATTTCGGCTTATTTGTGTTTTTTTATGTCTATTAAATACACATACTTATCTTCAAATTCATGTTAATAGGACATGATTGGAACTAGTCTAGTGAGTGTAATGTTTTGGATAATATTATGAAAAGTACAACTTTTATTTTTAAACAAACAATTATACAAAATATGGTTAATTTATTTCAGATCAATATACAAATTTAACAAATATGAATTTATTTAAATAACATTTTTTAAATATTAATTCTACACTTTTTGCTACACCCACAGTCATAAATTAATCGAATATTTTAAAACACGTGTAAAACACGTAAATTAAATTAAATAATTAATGAGAGACAAGTGCCAACACCACGTGACTAGATCACGCCCGGCTTTGATTGCTTCAATAAAGGGTACAGTTGGTTCCGAGCACACGTCAGAAATAGAACGGCCGTCCAATGACGAAGACAATACATGTCGACTGCGCTGGCGCAGCTCATACTAATCAGCTGTACGAAATTAATTCGCTTAAAGGGCGACGTGCTCATATAGCTGACCGATTTAAGCGCCTCGCGCTCGACCAGAATAAATGGTCCTACCGCTTCCTCGATCTCATGATTTATGACAGTTGAGAAATACGATAATAACTGCCAACGAGAATTATGCACATTTAAATGGCGTCAAAACTATAATTTATTGGAAACATTATGTGTAGGCTTAAAATTATTTCGGCACCTCATAAATTCTCTCGTTAGTGTGAATGGGTATGTAATAGTAAGGCAGAGAATCGCTGTCGTGAAAGCATGACGTGGCAAGTGTTTCGGAATCAAACGTCACCGAGTCGTTAAGTTGTTTTCCAATTTGATTAGAACGCCATTCACTCAGCTGTTCCTCGGTGGGTTGCAATGGCGATATATAACCTGCTTCGCTACTATCATTGCTCCTCATAGAAATGGAACGCAGGTAGCTCTGTGGAGATAACGTATTTAAATTATCTGGTATTAAAAAGATTTGTTTCTCAAAAACGTGTTTGGTTATAGTGCTTGGCTCGCTAACGATTTCGTTTGTTTTTGGTGTCTGTGGAGGTAGAATTAGTGCTTTAACGGATTTGTGCTTAACAAATATAACGCGTTTATTTCCTTTTAGCAGATATGGGTTCTTGTGTATCAGAGCATATACAATTATAGCGCCACCTAATAAACATCCTATAGAAATAACAATAATTGTTATCAATGCTTTCTGACTAAATGTATTTACACGTCCAAAGTTGTTTAAGTCGTAAGATATACATTTTTCCGTAAGTATTGTACCAAAGGACAAATTAAAAGGACAGAACACGTAGTAAATGCCAGAATGCATATTATAGATTTTTAGTGAGCTCGGAATAGTATTAACGCAGTATATTTCATTTATACAAGACGAACGATACCATAAAAGTCCTAAGCCTTGCTGTTCAGATGCTGCAATTTCTAGCATGGAGTAAGGATTATTTTCCACGGCATACAAGGGTTTTATCCAATCATTTGAAGACGACATCATCTCGTGGTTTACATTATAGTATATTGGGCTCATATCTTTACTGCTTATTCTATTTAAGACACATTTATTTTGTTTATAAGGAATTACTTTTATAGGAGTTCTTTTGTCATGACAAGCTTCGTTCATGTATAAGGTTTCTGACACATTATGCCATAATTGTAAATCTGATATGGATGTGGTGGAATTATTATTAACGATCGTTGTAACAGTTTCAATGACAGGATCTTTTTGGCAATATCCTTCGAATTCCGTGAACGACAAGGCATGTACAGCATCAGGAAAACGGCAAATAGGATCAACAATCAGTAGATCATTAGTTATAAGTTTTCTCAGGTCATTGACAGAACAATCACAATGCCACAAATTATCTTGCAAAGCAATCCTTGGTCTTGAAGGTACAATTTTATCAAATAGTCCCACTGGAATGGTAACCAGATGATTATCATTTAAATATATTACTTCTATATTCTCTAAATAATCAAAAGTACCAGGACCTATTGCCTTAATATTACAAGAATTCAAGAATAGTACTTGACAGTGATTGATTCTTGAAAAACTTGCGTTTTGTAAATTATATTCAAAATTATTTGATGAAAAATCTACAACTTTTAATGTACTGGATTGTGCGGAACCTGTAACACTTATGGGGTCCCAATGACTACTAGATGTTATTTTCAAAAATCTTAAGCTACCATCTACTGCCTTTATAGCTTTTTCTTCGATTGTTCCAAATATACAGTCAATTATGTGTAGTCTTTCTAGATTTGAGAGTCCTAGTAACATATCATATTCCCAGAAACTTATTTCGATGTTTTCCAAAATGAGAGTTCTTAAACCACTTCCAAATGTAGTCATAAAAGCATATGGTGGAATATATTTAATGTTTCCTCCAAATATAGTCAATTCTCGTACAGGCGAATGTATTCCTGATAACCAGTTCTCTGGTACTATGCCACTTCTGTAAGTTGGTTCATTCAGTTGCAAGGCTACATTTTTACAGTTGGAAGAGGCTTCCTAGAACAATTAACAACAATAAATACTTGAAAATTTTATATTATCTAAAGAAACAAAAGAGTTTGGGGTTTTTAGGAACGTACCGAAACTGCATTTATAATTTGTTCCTCATACGACCCATAGTAGGGTATTTCATTGCATGTAACTCTACATTGCGTAGCGACGCATCTTGAAGGTACAATTTCGTTATGCCCTCGAGGGGTCCCCAGTGCCATTAAAACGATTAATATGAAACTAATTACAATGAGGGCACCAAAAATAATATGTACTACTACGCGAAGCCATCCACTGCTGCATGAAGTATTCCTGTAAACATAAAAACACGCGGTTGCTATTAATATTTATAAAAAACTTGTATTTCACACTTCAAATAATAAACCAAAAAGCTACTGAAATGCTTAACGTTTATGAATATCGATCAATAAGTAATTGAACGGAAATATGTATATACGAGTAGATGAGTTTTAACATTTTTAAATCATAATTTAGATTAGATAAGATAACTGTAATAATTTTACTATAACTTTAGTTCGTTTTTATGTTTGTTTCAGTTTTAGTTCGTCTTTTTCATTGAAATATGTTTTTAAAAAATATGATTATACTAAGATACAAATATTATTAGATATAGCTTTTACCTTATAAACTCACGAACAGGATTATTCTGCTTCTCCAGGAAACCTACGCGTGCGACCTGCATTTTCTAAAAATAAAACTAAAGTAATTATTATTATAAGATTTAAAATAATAAATTCAATTCCACCTCTGTACAGATGTACATCAAAGGTATTATATTCGTTTGATGTATTCAGCATCAAACAAATCTTGTTGACGGCCTGGAAAAGGTACAGGTACCATTGTTTCCTCGTAATTTATTGACATTAGTATTATAGAATTTCCTATCCTTGAAATCCAGAATGGATTGCATATATTATATATATTTTTTTAATTAGTAGAAATTAAAAAAAAAATCAATCATAGAGACACTTATTTAAAGTTTAAAAGTACATAAAAACTACTTTCTAGTTTTTTTAGGTTCACACTGTAACCCGTACATAGGAAGGCACACCTTGGGAACCTGGGCACTTGGTGTTAAGATATTCTATCCCTACTAAAATACTTCCGTTCCCCACTTTTCTCCGCATTGCATAGGTATTATTTAAATTGCAAAAAAATATGTTTATAAATATCACAAAGCTTTTATGTTAAACAATTATTTCGACAGCTGCTTATATTAAGTTAAATCAGAAGCTTAAAAATAATCAAAAAAGAAATTAAAACAACTTCAAAAAACGAAAATAAAATAAACCCAGTAACTACTTACTGTAAATAAGTATCTATTAGAGCATCACAACAGCTATACTGACAGCACTATTAGAAGGTAATTTATGTGAGCTGACTGACATATTATTTCCAATAATAATCCATGTCCAGATAAGCTCTGATAACATCGTTGTATCGGGCTTTTAATGGACTCGTTTTAGGATAAACAAGACAAACAATATGATCGAGAAGGTAATTTCACGGACAAGGGCGTGTTTATTGTTTTTATGAGTAATCCTGGTTTGGTTATAATATTAGGATTCTTATTATTAACATTATATTGTAGGTATGTATTAACAAGTTATATATTATACAAGTTTGGAAAATTCTAATTTAAAATTCTTTCTTGGTAAATTTTGCTTCTAATATTTAGTTCTCTTTCTATTATAATTCGTTATTAAGCTACTAAATTTCCAATAAGACAGTTGCAAAATTATTTAAATTTTGTGCAAAAAATAAAGATATTTTCATTATATTTATATTTTCAATTTATCGCTCTGGCACTGAGGCAAACGCCTGGCGTTGAGTTGCGCCTCTCAACACACAATGCGGAAGTAGGCAACGGAATGTCGTAACCCTAAGTTCCCTCTACCTACCACGCTGTGTACGAAACACAGCGTGAAGCTAAAAAATAAATATATATATCTTTTCATTTTTCCCTCTAAGATCTATATTGGTAAGCTACTCAACTCTCACATAATAATAACACCAATTGGTTATGAAACTATTATATTAAATCTTAGAAAAATAACAAGAGAAGGCTTACATTCACGAATGTAATAATTCACGTCTACGTAATAATTTTATTCATAAAAAATGTCCCCAAAATAGCTGTTATATATTATCTTGTTATTTTAAACCAGCGCTATATACCTGTTGGAAATTGTGAAATACTCGTACATTTAACTAACCCGGAAATATAGAAATTACGTTTGGAACGTGTGGTTAGTTATAGTAGCAATTATAAATGAAGCCAGTCATGACATCAGCAGTTGTGGGTTCGACTTCCATTCGAGGAAATGAATTATTATTTATTAATATTAATTTCTTCGCTCTAGTGTAGAGGAAAAGCGAGGTCTTGAGCTTGCTACTTAACATGCAATGCGCACAGTAGGGAACGGAAGTGACTTAACATTAGGTTCCCAGGCACCATGCTACGCACGGAATACAACGTGAAGCTATTAAAAGTTACTATTTAATATCCGCGCTCTATTAATTATAGTTTTTTATAGTATGATTTAGATATCGAAGTCTTCTTCGGAGGTGCTAACAAACTGTACCCGGCACACAGTAGGCTGAGGAAATCTAGTGTAACAACACTCCGTTCTCCACATTCCGACGAATTGTACAGGCATTGCGTTTTGAATGGGAGAATTCAACGCCGCGCGTTGCCTCGACTAAACTTAAATAAATATTTCAATTCCTCGAGTCGGGATTGAACCTACAACCACTGGCGTTTACAATTACACCCTTGTGCCCCTGAGCTATACCAGCCCCATAACTCATACTTTAAAACACATTTTCTCATACGAGTATATAATATTTACAAACGTCTAGTTCATATAAATGAAATAGAACTACATAAAACTCCATTAGTCAATGCAATATTGGAAGCCACAGTCATTAAAGAGATACGAGTATATCTGGCGGAATGGGAGAAATTACTTCCCAGCAGTCGTCCCACGTGCAGGAAACGCTATGAATCAAGCCACGTAAGGCATTGCCTAGTTGTTTTGAATTAGTTCCCACATTTGTCGTGCTTTACTTGAAACAATGTATTGAATCACGTAAAGGGGTTAAACTTTTCTGTTTGTCACTATTTTTTGTTCTTGTACGTTATTTGTAGTTGTTGTTTTTTTAAATTCAAGATAGTGTTTAGATTTTCCGTGTCCGTTTCCATTAAAACCCTTCTTTTTCTCAGTGTCCGTTGAATTATTGAAGTCATCGCCGCCCGCATGAGAAAATGATAATATATTTCACTCGTAACGTCTAAAATAAGTATGAAATGGCAATTGAAAGCACATCTTATATGAATAGTAGTTCTTTTTTTGAGAATTGTAGAGCAGAAAGTGATTGTCGATGGTTTTAAGCAAATTAAACAAAATACATGTCAATCAAATTACACAAGATTTTTTTTAAAAAAATAAACTAGTATACAATGCTTAATAAAATAAAAACCTTACAATAAATAAAATAAAAAACGTTAAAGTTTATATGAAAAATATTTTCAGCCATGTATAGTAGCTTTATAAATTTTCAGACTTCATTCATAATTTATTCTCTTTTTGATGAAAATACCAACATGAAGTTCGTTTCGAAGCTTATTTTTACACTGTTTGTTGAATGCAAGAATAAAGTTTGAAACGTTGGAATTTTAAATAGTACCTATTAATTAAGCAAAGTGTTTCGTGGCATGCGATAGAATTATTATTTTACGATTTCATATTTATCTAAACTTTAGAAACATACGAGTAAATTAATAAAAAAATGCAGGAAGGAACTTAAGAATTGGCTTGACTTATATTTCGTTACTATTAATAGAGAAAAAAAACAAGTTCATCAAGACATTATTATAAAATAAATACATTCTCAAAATAAGTAAACCTTAAAAACATAAGGTTCCGTAGTTTTACCTAAAAATAAATTGAATTATGAATTACTAGCAGACCCGCGAACTTCGTATCGCCTAACAGTCGATTTTTTTAATATGTATTCTGCTATT
>FASU01027707.1:14233-26079 GCA_001486225.1 Heliconius pardalinus sergestus
TTAATATGATTACTTCTATAAACATGAGGTAAACTTACATTGGATAATCCTAAATCTTGAAATCTCACATAAAATCACTCTTTTGGCAAGTAACAATTTTGCCGAACAAGAAAATTTAAATTGATATAACTTTTTTATTTATGAACCGATTGTAATAAATAAATACTTAATGCTAAGCCAAGTTTGCCAGAATCCAATACTGGAAACTGCATTTAAATCGGTTAAGCCGTTTCTGAGATGGGTGGGACAACGCACACACACACAGAAAAAAGAATTATAAATGTTTTTGTTTCTTTTACATTAATAAATGTCGCCAGTAATAGTTTCTATGATATATCTTCAATTTTTACTTTTACTTTTATTGTAAGTATAGATACAGCAGCAGGAAATTAAGAAGAAATGTAAAATGTGTATCATAAAAGTGGATGGTGAATGAAGCGAGCTGGAGACAAAAATACCGAATTTATTATAATTGTAATTTTTAGAATTATAAAATATACAGTACAGTGATCTTTTTGCAGTTGTAAATTATTAATAAAATTAAAATAAAGTAGGTATTCACTGGCAACACTAAATGTGACATTTATTCTTCAGTTTCAAAGATGGCGGCCTTGTCGCAGTTGCTACTCTTTGCTAAACAATAACCAGAAAATTGATATAACCACCTATTTTTATCACTATTCTTAGAATTTGGTGCTAAATATATAATTAATAATACTTATTTATTAAGTTAATTATTTTGATAATGTGATATTAAGTGAACCCATGGCTTCCAATGTGCAAGATTCGCCTGTATTTCAGCAGCCGTTCGTTGAGGAGATAGACTATAATGAAATTCAGGAATTAACGGTATTTAAATTACTATATGTATGTTTACCACTTCCATAATAGATTAAAATCTGAAATCATATTATTTTGCGAACAGGTAGTAGGTAAAGGAGCGTTTGGTGTGGTGTGGAAAGGCTTATGGCGGAATAAATTCGTAGCGATAAAACACATAAATTCAGAAGCTGAGAGGCGCGAATTTGCTATCGAAGTGCGACAGTTATCGCGTGTGTGTCATCCTAATATCGTAAGCCTATATGGAGCATGCACGAAAGGCGCCCAAGTATGTCTTGTTATGGAGTATGCTGAAGGAGGTTCATTATACAATGTGCTGCATAATCGCCCTAAGCCCAAATACAGTGCAGCTCATGCCATGAGCTGGGCTCGACAATGTGCTGAGGTATGGTAACATCCTATGGTTTTAATGCTTACAACTGAATGATTAGATGAAAATAAACACAAATGTTATTGTTTATTTCTAAGTGATGCTATGAGAAATTATGTATACTATTTATATGATAATAACATATTTTTTATATCAGATTTATATAAATTTACAGCACTTATCCTAATCCTCTTATAGTATTAAGTATCTTTAATTTACTTTTCAGGGTGTAGCCTACCTCCATGCTATGAAGCCAAAACCACTTATACACAGAGACTTGAAACCCCCAAACTTACTATTAGTAGCTGGTGGACAAAAATTAAAAATATGTGACTTTGGTACAGCAGCTGATAAAGCAACATATATGACTAATAATAAAGGAAGTGCTGCATGGATGGCACCAGAGGTAAATATGTTTTTTAGCTTCAAACTGTGTCCCAGATATATAATATGATAGAGTAAGGAGAAATAATGGTGTGTTGATGTATCAAACAAAAAATAGAGAATGAAGCATACTTATTCTCCGTTTTTCACCCAATTTAAACATTTTCTATTCAGTGGTGGAACTCAATTCCATTTCTTCACTTTGTCTTGACAGAGCATGGAAGTGAAACTAAAAAATTCCCTTAGTCCCTCAGTTGGGATAACACCCACAATCATCACATTTACAATCAATTACTATCCCACTATGTACTAATGAGTGGTACGTGGTTATTAATCATTCATTTATATATACCAAATAATTTTTTGATGATTGTACAGTAATACTAAAATTATATAACAAAATTTTTGAATCAGTAGATAATAATTTAGATTCAATTAGTACTTATAAATATAGAGTTCTTAACCATTTATCATCTTAGTCAACAAAAATTTTACCAAATTTTTCTTGTCTCTTTTGTTATCTTTTAATATTGTTTTGTATTGTTGTTTTTTATATAAATGTTCAAATTATATATTTTTTAATATAATTTTGTATTTATTATTATTTTCTTAAAATGATTGTTTAATTATAATTGTTGGGAAGCCAAATGCAGCAAATGTAAAACAAACACTGCTTTCTGGCTGCTGGCTATGCATAAGTGGAAGAAACTTACTTTGTAATAACCACTAGAAAACCTTAAATAAATAAATAATCACAATATTAATAATCTGTAGTAATTTTTAAATGTTTATTATTGCATTGGCCAGTCACATCCATGTGCTTATGTTTTTAATATTTACATATTACTGTAATATTTTATGGAAACTCTTTTGTTATTTGTGTGATTTGATAAATTCTACTCTCAACTATAATAGGATTAATAATAAGTGTTGAGGCTGTAGTGGCAGGTAATGGCAGTATGAGTTAGATTCTCATTCAGGGAAATTATTTTCAAGAAATATTTTCTTTTTCACATTCTAGTAGCAAGACAAACTCTAGTATTGAGTTGTGCCAGTTATGCAAAAAGCAATGTCTCAAATTTAGGCAGAGAGTTGAGAACAAAAAACTTAACACGTGTTTTTTCTCCTTTATCGAAATCTAATGTACAAGTTTTTTTCTTCAGTTAGATTGTTAACAATGAAGTGAAGTAAAAGTTTTTAAGCAATGTTTTATTATTTCAGGTTTTTGAAGGTTCTTCATATACAGAAAAATGTGATGTATTTTCATGGGGCATCATATTATGGGAAGTACTTTCTAGAAGAAAACCATTTGAGGAAGGGGGATCTGCATTTAGAATTATGTGGGCAGTACATACGGGTATGCAATTAAATTCAAATTTTATTTATTTACATTTATTGCTAGGAGCTATGTAGCCCATAATTTTTTTTGTTCTTTTATTTTGTTGGTTCTTTTATGATTTTGCGAATAGGAAAGGCTTGTGAATAGGAACTAGAAAAGCCTCCAAAAGCTTTATTCCTGTAGCCTTCATTTTTGTTTGTGTGAACTTTAAAATGAAAACTAAATAATTTAAAGATGTGTTGTGAGTTCTCTTTCATACTATTCAAGGTATTATTGATATAGCTGGTTATATGCAGAATTTCAGCAATCTACTCGTACTCTCGTTAGTTGTGCTTTGTATGACATTCACTATGTGTAAGTTGTTAATGGAAGAACAAATGAAAACAGCTTTATGCTTTTAACCATATAGCAGAAGAGTAGAAAGAAAGTGTTAAGGCACTGTTCTCAATATCTTGCCCTACTTTCGAGACATTGCCTCTTGAGTGGCTGAGATCAACACCGAACTTTGGCTGCCAGAGCATATATATGATTTCAATTCTCCAGAACTAATTTTCTTCACATAATTGTCTGTCAATGTCTGATTCACTATCTTGACTCATTTGTATCTTTATAAGGAAATGTGAACATTGGTTCATGCCTAAAACTTATAAGTTATAGTCATGTGCTAATTACTCATTTAGTCATTTTGTGTTTAGTGTTACTGATTTAAAGACGCTTCTTTAAATGTAAAGGTAAAGAAATAATTATTATATTGAATTTTAACCTTTTAGATTATTTTTTTTATATAGATATTAAAGATACAAATAAACCATAATATTTGCCACAATTTTAATAAATATGTGAGTTAGAATAAAACAAATATAATCATAATTATAATTTTTAATACACTTTGCTTAGTAGACATTATTTGTAAAAATTTTAACAGCCTTATTGAGGAATTTAGGGAAAATATTAATATTATAATAATGATCCTTCAACATATACATATATGGAATTTTGAAAAAATACATTAACTTATATTTTATTTACCCTCAACTATAAGATTAAGAAGTGAATATGGAATAACTTATTACTTTTTTATTTTTACACTATATTCATAGGAACCCAACACTTGCCATGCTTTGTATGCTGGAATTATCTAGTTCCCTCAAGTAGAAATCGAACCTGCTTCTGCACAATGACGGCTTCTTATCTTGTAAATAATAATTTATATATTCGTTGCTATATCCATTTCAGGTCAGAGGCCAAATTTAATAGAAGGATGTCCAGAACCAATTGAAGAGCTGATGACTCAATGCTGGCATAAAGTACCAGCAGAGAGACCCAGTATGGCCAAGGTAACTATTTATTTATATTTATGTCTATATAATGTTTTAGATACATTTTTTAACTTAACAATACATCTATACAATCCTTTTATCACTTTCCCGCCCAGTTTTTGAGGCATTGCATGTTGAGGGGTGAATACCTTGCTTAGTCTTGTCAAAGCGAGGAAGTAAAAAGTAATTAATTCTTGAAAATTGTATGAACCAATACCCTCCACTTAAAACCATCTGAGACCGTAGTTACTGCGTGACGACGCCTTTGAAAAATTTTAATTTAAATATTTGCAAATATTCATTTATAATAATTAAAAAGAAAATTAAGGAAGAATATTTGGCAATTTATTTTACATGAACATGATGTCTGTTGCTGTCAATATAAAGTTGCGACCCACTTGCAATTTTGTCTGCTTGAAACTGATATAACTTTTTTATTTATGAACGATTAAAATAAAACGTACACTAAATGTTAAAAGAAGTTCATTAAAATACAATAGTGAAGACTGGGTTATAATTCTGTTAAGCCATTTCTAAGATTAGCGCACAAACGCACAGACAAAAATTTTCTTAATTACCGTAGACAACTGTTAAAGGCAAATTAATATTTTTAATTTAATTTACCAGGTAGTAGAAATAATGGCTGCACTATGCGAGTTCTTTCCTGGCGCTGATACGCCTATCAACTATGACGACCTAGAAATAGATGACTCAGAAAACTTGGACGAGGATTACGGCCCTTACACGCAGGATAGCTTTGAAACAGAAAGTATCGTGCAAACACACAACCCCATACATTATCCTTATGAAACTGCTTCAAATCCTGTCGTTTATAGGAATCCTGAGACCATATCTAACATATCGCCTAGGCCTAGAAGTTTCGTTGAAGCCCAAGTAAGCAAATTACAAAACTTAATGGCGGAAGCTCAACCTAGAACACAAGCAATGGACGCTGATCCACACAGAGCTGTTAAAATACCACAACAATTCAAAAGAGATTTAGAACCAGGCCGATCCAACTTGACTCCCAATCATATAAGCGAAGCTAGCACTCCAGATACACTGCAAGTGTTAAGAAGTCCAGCTATATTCAGTGAAAGTTCCTCTCCAAGGGGAATATCACCTCTAGCTAATTACAATATAGGTAATATGAATCCTCGACACATAGATATAGAACAGTATTGGAACAGAGAGAATGATAAGTCACCAAGAACAGCGTCACTAAGTACGACGAATTCGACGAGAAAAGAGGATTTTAATCAGAATTATTGTGATAGATTAAGTGCGGGAAATAGTCCAATGATACCGATAAAGGAGTATAACGGCAACAGTCAAGTTACGCCTGTGGATGCGAGATTTACAACGCCTTTGCAAATTGAAGTTGATCCTGTAAGTTGATGTTGCTTTGTTTTTATTTTATGTGTGTTTAGTGGCTATCTATAAAATACGTTACATGAATTTAATAATTTTGTGACCCCTCTCGGCCTTGCTGGCTGGTCATATTTGTTTAGACTACCCCCACTTAGCCTCTTGACTGTTGCCGATATTTGTAGGTTCCATCTAAATGGCTCAGGAAATTTTTATTCCTTCCCTGGTCTGGTGAGACATACTGCGGCGCTGAGTTCCGAAATAAGTCCTCTAGTCTCTTAGTATCTTCACACTGAGTTCCCTCTGCCCCTATCCTGCTATATGCGTGAAACTAAAAAAATGCGCTTAAATGATAATAATATAATAAATAAATTGAATTAATTTTTATATTATAGACTTTAGATTTATAAATAAAATACTGAGTATGTTTTTCATTTATTAAAACATATTAAGTATGTTATTTACAAATCAATAACATGATGAGAAGCAGTTAGTTTTATATTTCTCGACACCAAGTAGTAAATTTACAATACATAAAAGCTTTAACCGTTTCCAGAACGTGTGGGAGTTTAAGGATTTGAGAGATTCACTCAATTTTGATGACTACATGGACATACGGAGTTCCGACTTCCACGTGCCTGTTGGTGAGTCATGCATGCTATTTATATACAGTGTCTTTACTACTATATAAAAGTCTTACTACAATATTTTTTTTTCCAAAAATAAAAAAAAAATTTGAAACAAAATAAATAATAAGATTATTGTTGTAAAATAAAACGCCATTTGTTTAGGAGGACGTACGCACACCTATCAAGGAAATACCGCCGCATACGGCTCATTTCGAAATAGAGTCGTAGGTATTGGTGATAAAGTCCTAAGTTTAACCTTTAGTAGTATTTTTTAGTAGTAAATGTTTACGTTATTGGTATCTATGCGTAAATGATCACACGAAATACAGGTATGGATAAACGTGAAATGAAAAAAAAATCCTACGTCTAAACTGTAGAGATATCGTTATTAATTTCTCTAGGTATCGGTTCGAAATGTTTTACCCTATATGCTGTTCCCATAAAAAGAGCGCTGACGCTTCCACCCTGTATATATGACTAGTTTTATTTGCGGCTTTGCCCGCTTTGTCATATGGAAATAAGTATAGTACAGTTGACTAGTCGTGGCCATTCTTAAGTTGAGTGTAGGATTGACTTGCGCAGTTTTGGTTTTTTTTTTAATTTTTTATTCAAACCAGTGGTTTTCATCTTTATAATATTAATTATTGAGGAAGATAAATAATTAATAGAAATATATTTGTTGTAAGAATATTACGATATGTAATAAAGTATTTTTTAAATAATATTAATTATTGTGCAACTACACCACACATAGTATCTATAGTGCTTGTAATAACTTCATATAAACTATTTATTTTGGAAAATTTAATTAAATTTCTAAGAAACACAAACCTGGCCCATAAACAGGCGCCTCATAATAAATTATATTATTCATATTTCACAAATATAAATGTAACATTTTATTACACGTCGTTATGAATTAAGAGCAATGCTTTCGTGATTGTTTTATTGCTTAATGTTGGCCAGTTTATTATATTTGTCTCCGTTTTATGTTGAAAATACTATATGATTAACATAATAATTATTATATTTAAAAAAAAGTTTTCTTAAATGAAAAAGAAACTTAAAGAATATATTGTGTTTCTTTCAAAATTGCCGAATATTTATCTTTAAAGTTATTATGTGTTAATAAAAATCGTTATAGTTAAGCAAATTAAAATTAATTTGCAGTTATAATTTTAAAAAATCTAATTTAAAATAAAAACTTAAAAAATATTTTGTTTCTTTCTAAATATTAGCTAAGCAAAATAAATTTTAATTTTAAAAAATTATAAATAAGACTTTCTAATTTATTGTTTTCAAATAAAGTGTAATCGATATAAATTCATGTTTACCGACGCAGTCTAGTCTATACTTAAACCATGCATCATGCGCGAGCAACGATATAAACGTCCTGTGCCAGGACTCGTTGACTCACTTGCTACGTATTTAATGTTTATTTTATCTTTTTTTATCTATATGAAAGATGTCTATTTATTTGTGTTTCATTAACTGAATATAGTGTCTGTTTGTAGATTGTAATAATCATAGAATAGATAATCTCGGGGAGCATTTGCATTGAATTCTGTTTCATAATGCCTCTCTTTGATCAAATACAAGCGGAAAGCCTTGTTATTAGGTTCCTTCAGCGGCAAACTATATATAAGATATATTAAAAAATATATTCTTTTAATGTTTATAACCATTTTAATAATCGTCTCGTATAACTTTCGTACGCTAATATAATTGTAATCTCAAAATTACATATTACAATTCTATAATCATATACCACAGAATATATATAACAGTTATTATAAATAAATTATCGACAAGTGTGGCCATTATGACTAACCAGATCGTATCTTAGTTGGCACGTCTATGGTATATGACATGGCCCTGTATTTTCTGGCATTGTTCAATACAATACTATATTGTCGTACGTAAGACCAGGTAATCGTTTAATTATAGCATTCAGATTTATAACTGTCATATATGTATATGTATGTTATATGATGGCTTATGATATATAGAGGCCAAACGTGCGCAAGCGCACAAGCGTCATTGTAAACGCGAGAGATTGTGGGTTCGATTAACACTCGAGGAAGTGAAATATTTATTTAATTACTTCAGAATTCCACAGAAAGTGGGGACCGAATTGACTTAACACTTGGCTCCCTCTGCCTTCCCTTCTATATGCGGAATACAGCGTGAAGCTGAAAAAATGATATATTTGTAATGGCCGTATTTTACGCCATTTAGAACTGAATCACATACGCACGATATGATGGCCGTAAATTGTATGCTTAATAAAAAATCTTATATTAGCCGCTTACTCAAATATATGCGATATGCCAACGTTATTTTTTCTGTTTGTGGTTTTAGAATAATTATAATATTAGCTAAAAATAATTTTGTCATAATATTTTTCCACATAATTCACAATATAAATGATAAATACATAATTCCACAAAATAAATGATAAATAGATTTGCAAAATAAAGTAATATTTTTGTATAAGCTTGACTAATATAATGATCTAATCATTATTATCTCTACTCTCTTGTCCAATCTCATTCTATTTTAGTATTTGGATGGTGCTCTATAATAATATAATTATAATTACTATCAAAATAATTTAGTTTCACATTAAAATTCATATAGAGTCTGTAGCGACTAGACAACACGGGACCATGTTGTCTTATTTCTCACGTTTTATTAAGACAGTTTCGCAGAGACGGCAATTCGTCGAAACATCTGAAGTAATGGCTCGCCATTTGATAACAAATAACCCTGCAAAATATCATACGTTACTCACGCATGTTCTGTCCTATTTAACTTAATTTTCTTCAACTTCCTCCATCATTCAGTGCCAAAAATTGGACATTAATATTGTCCGTCACAATAAAAACCTAAATGTGCTACCGGTGTTCGCAGCTATTCCCAGCGATTTTTCTAATTTCGTGACACAGGAAAAACTTGTTGTAAAAATATAATTTTGCCAATAAATTTCGCCTGACCCATTTTCTTTGCTTTTATTAATATAATGAATGAACAAGTTCAATTTGTTGGCTGAGTGCTGAATCAAGGGAGGCTATTTTGGGTGCACATTATACAGTTTGTCCATAATAGACGAAAACGTTACAGCGCTACATTTTGGGTGCATTTATAAATTCGTTTTATTCCGAACGGCGTTCGGTCCAGATGTGGCTCGGGACGGTCCCGCCGTGACTCATGGTTCTCGGAAGAGACGCGTCTATTTTAGACTGTGTCCGCTTACCTTCTAGGAACCAACTATGGGACCATCGACCGATCGCAACACTGAAGTATTGTTAGATCGCGAACGCGGGTTCCTTCTGCTACCACCCAGTTCCTTGATATATTCTCGCTAAAACGTATTTTATGATTGGCTACAGAGAATTCCTGAAACTACGAGATTATCGATTCTTAGATTTTCAAATTATACGCCATTATAGGAAGTGAATACGAATTTTCTCAAAATATACGATTTTTTTTCTGAGAGCCAAAAGTAATGCGTTGTTAATGTCAGTTTCAATTTGTGTACGCACGTATGACGTGACGGATCCTGTTTATACGTCGTTTCCGGAACACGCAAATCACTCAAAATGTTAATGGAAAAATAATTTTAAAAACTATTTCATTTTTCATAAAACTCATAATCATATTTTTATTTCATAACCTGAAGTTATCAAGTTAAATTTTCATATAGTGTTTCCCATTAGCATGTCTTGCGACGCGTGCCCTGCTGAATCAGGCCTCAGACGTCAATGCGGTAAGAGCAGCATCGCGGTAAAGTAAATAACTCGTAATATTTCCATGGGTGCCGCCGCGGCGGGCTTCTTGGCCGTTATGCGTTGCTCAAATAAACAAATGTGCTGATTTTTATATAGATAAACTGCCTCTTTAGAACTGCTCGCTTGCTGCCCGCTCTATCTATTCGCTGTAACAATTAATTATATTTTATGAATCGAGGAGTTTGTGTATAATTTACATTATTCCAATTTATTTATTGCAATTGAACTTGAATCTTGAGTGTGCGAAAGCACTTTTTTAGAAAACGGTCTGACTCACTTATCCCGTCTATTTGCGTTGCACGTGTGTTTTTTTTTTCGCTAATTTTCTTTTATTTTTAAAAGACGCACCCGCCGTTGCGCAAACGTCACGCAGAATTAGTCACGTTAAGTCCACCTATTGTTAAATCGAGCCGGCACATTTGTATTTGTCGGATGTCAACAGAAACGCATAGTGCGTGCACGCGTGAATCAGCTCGATACAATTAATCTAATTTAAGGTTATCGGGGAGGCATGGGACGGGCTCGTCGTCGCACAGTCTCGCGCAGCCGTCGCGAGCCGGCGCATCGCTCGTTGCACTGCGATGCAATCGCGCGGACACTTGAAAACTTGTTAAAACTAAATACGTTATTATAACTGATTGTGAATTTAATGTTTTGTTGACTAAAATATCTTAAAATTTTGAGAAATTAAGTGTCGGCATTACAAGCCGTAAGAACTAAGAAAAGTATCTTATTTTTTGTGTGTGTTATACTGATAGTAAACTGTGATCAAATGCGTGTACTATCAAAAAAGTTGTATACTCTATGATTTAGGCGGGTGAGATGCCGCAAACAGACTGTTCTGTTAAAGTTTCAATAACAGTGCAACCTAACCGTAACAAGTTACAAGTCTTCGTTGACGTTTTCATGAGTAAGTAATGCTTAAAAATGTTAAAAGTATATAATTAGCTATTAATTTATAAGTATTTACTTATACTTTTATTAATATTTTTATGTAAATTTCATTGGTTACTTTCTTTATTTCTTCGTTGATTTTCTGGATAGTACAGTAGTTACTATCCTAAAAATCAATTTATATAGTACGGCATTGAATCCACCATAATCCACCTTCGACAATGAGCTTTGAGAGGAGCTCATTTATCTTTCATTGTCGCTGGTAGAGAATGAAGTGTCTTGATACCAGGGTCTATCTGCTTTCTTTGCTATGCGAAATGAAACGTCAAGTGGAAAAAAAATGGAAATTATTTTTAAAAAAGTTAATAGTTTTACAATTTCATTTAGTTAGTTTTAGTTTTATAATTATAGTTTTTAAAAATGCTACCGATGCCTCCAGAATTAGACGGAAAATGGGGAACGTAGAGTATTCTTAACATTAAGTTCCCTCTGCCTGCCTGGTATGATACAGTGTAAAGCTAAAAAAAGTTTCGAGAAGAAAGAGAGATCAAAAATCTTTTATACTATAATAGAACGTAATAATCGCTAGGACCGTCACGTGAATCGCCTTCAATCCCTGCAAACGATAACCGACGGAAAATAATAGGCTGTCAAAAGGCATTGCCAAATTTTCTTAGCTAGTGGCTATCAAGCGTCGAGTGACGATTTCGTCGGTCGTCGTCGATCACTTTTATTTAATTATTTAATGAAGCAGGGCCGTCGCGACGTACGTAGTAAAACAGCTAATAAAAGATACCTCAGAATCGGGAAAAAACTGACTCCCAAGGTCACTCATATTGGTTTGATAGCTTTGATATGATATCTTGGAATTAGTTATATCTTTATTTTCACCTATCTATATATATAAAATCG
>FASU01027746.1:0-10923 GCA_001486225.1 Heliconius pardalinus sergestus
ATGAATAATCCAGTAGTAAAAGCCGGCGAAGAAAGCGGGCGAAGCCGCAAAGGGGTCGCTAGTAGATAATAAAATAATAATAAATGTACATTCTTACCTCTATTGTTTTTACCGGCAACTATGTAAATAATAAAAAATTTAGTGTAGGTAAGTCATTAATAAATTTTACACAAACCTTACATAATGAGTAATGTATTTAAAGATTAATTCATAAATAATTACCTTCATTGCGTATAGCTTTGACTGGAAAAGAAATGTTGTATAGCATTTTTATATTTTATATTTAAATAATAATTTAAAACATGCATATACGAGTATGTAGGTACACTACGGTTAACGAGTTGTCGTGGCCGTGAAATTAGGTTTCTGAACTTTTGTGCATTGTCCACTTGGAAAGAAAAGAAATAATCAAAAGTAAGAAAAAATTTAGTCTCCGAAGACATATACAGATAATTTCAGGGCAGCAACGAGTCCTCGACCGTTTTGTCATTAGAAAAATATAAATAAAAACAAAATTACTAAATCTATATTTAGTAATACTAATTATTGAAACGAAAAAAAATAAAAATTACGTCTACTAATAAATATTATTATGTTATTTATTTGGAATCTTTTATTTAAACAATATACGATACCTCGTCATTTTCCAAATGTAAATGATTATTACTGAAGTCAACCCTCGGATGCCGATGGACTTTATTTTTATCCTTTACGAAATCCAAATATCTTGTGTCTAATAATTTATTTTTTGATCTTTTCAATATCAACTCTGCTATATCATCTAATAAATTTTTATCGCTTAACTTCTCATTGTCCTTTTCTTTACGAGACGTTTCGACATTACGTAATTCTTTTTCACTGCTATCGTCTTCTTCACTTCCGTCGCGGCTAGCCGTTGGGTTAGCTTTATCATTTGTATCAGAGTCTGATGCCGTTCTATTTGTTATTTTATCAACTTGGAATAAAGCCATAGCCGAAGTTTTATCTCGCTGTGGAATGGTAGGCGTTTGTAAAACATAATATTTTACTAACACAGTAAAACTATAAATTGACGAGGAAAACTATGAAAAACTATAAATGACTAGACTTGACGATGTTATGGTTTTTAAGTTCTAACCCAATGACTAAAAAAACGTTAATGTAAATATACAAATGGACGATTTTGATGTTTGAGTTCTGTGAATTTTCTTGTTTGATTAAATAAATTATAGCGTTAGTTTCTTTATAAGATCAAAATAGTTACAAAAAGAAACAATTTTTTTTAAATTAGCAATTAGTTAACTAATATTGTTTCAAAAATGTTTCAGTCGAAAAATCATTATCTATGACTATAATGATTTTTTAAAGTTATTAATGGAACAGAGTCCATAATTTTAATATATCAATAAAACTATGAGTATTAAGTTATATACGAATCTGAAGTGAATACAAACCAATACGAAAATAAACTTACCGAAGGCTTTTTGCTTTCTAGTGGCTTAACCTGAAATTTTTTTACGAATTCCATGAAAGATACCATTGTAAGTAACCAAAATGGAATGGAATGGATGGAATTTAATAAGAATATATTAGCTTAAGAAATATAAAATTATATTTTTCTGACAACAACTTACCATCATTTGATCAAAATTGGACTTTTGCTAAAAGTATTAAAATATTTTTAGTTAGTAAGGAAATGAAAAATAAATAAATTATATAAAATGATATCTTTTAAAACATAAATCACTATGTGAAGTCGATATGGTTATCGTTTCTGTTATTTATATTTCCTCAATCTGGTAGCGAAGCAAAGGGCAGCGTTGAGTTCCGTCAGTCAACACGCAAATCCAACAGAATTTGGCGGAAAGTGGGCAGCGGAAGTCTCTTAACGGGAACACAGTGTTTTAACACTAGGATCCGAGGTTCCTTATGAATAACCTGCTAACTAAAAAAAACTGCAGGCATAGGTGCCTGCAGTTTTTTTTAGGAATGACTTACCGCCATTGTGACATAATTTAGTTCATTTAATACAAGAAAAATTGTCCAAAACAGCAATCCGTAGCAAGTTGTCATTTTGAATACCACTTCACTTTTGATAACCAAATTTGTTCTCGGCCGAAACAAAGTGCCGATTAATAATAATTATTGTTTTATAATAGTGAGACTAATCGATTCGTTTTAAAAATTGTGTTTCCCAACTTATACAGGTATTGAAAATTAAAAAAATATAATTAGAAATAGTGTAGGTAGGTATATATTGTAATTTCAAATTACCTGACTTTGCGCATTTTGATTTATTAAGTATTTGTTAAATGTTGAATTTTTGTATGATTACGTTGAAAATGATTTGCGTTCTACTATCTACTATCAATAAAAGAAAAACTGATAGTAACATTAAGGACCCTACCCCGTAAATAGCAAGGTAGGCAGAGGGACCCTGGTGTTTAGACTCCGTACCCTACTTTCCGTCTAATTTGAGACAAGTTACAATACATTCATAAATATATTATTTATACTTAAAAATCAATTTTCTTTTCCTAAAACTATTCGTTGAAGGTTTATCATAAAGGAATAAAAATAAAACACGAAAATGTTACTATAAATTCTATAATAAAGAGAAATTTGGTTAATAATATTTTTTTTTGCTCAACATTTATATATAATTTTATATGTGAATAAGTAGTTCTTGTTTATAGTAATGTATGAACTTAATGATATTTAAATACAATTTTATATTCGAACCGAAATATGTTTTTAATTTAAAATGTATGAGATATAAATAATTTATAGCTTCACAGAGAAATGTCAGTTTGCGTTTAACTGACAATAAATAACTATTTGTACTTAAACTGATTTATGTTGTTGAAATATTTAATCCGTCATTTTATAATGCTAAAGGAGTGTTTACATGTAAAATAGAATTAAGTATTTTAAGCCATACGTCTAAAGTGTAAAAAAACAAATAAAACGACCATTACATTAATATTTTTTTAAAACAATAAACAAAAATAATTTTAATAAAATATTGCACAAAAAATAAAAAAATTACAGATTATAAAGAAAAATGAGACAGAGGATAAGGTATAAAAAGAAATTCTGTAGCCTTTTTTGTAAAGAATGAGAAGCCTAAAATGCTTGATACCAATTAATTTCTATTTCAGTTGCATGTCTGTCTACTTTCTATTCTATTATTGCGTCAAATTGTCTATTTTATACTGTAAAAGAACAACGTGGCATTGGCGAAGTGAGTAGTTCTCAACTGACACACAAGAAATGACATACCAATTTACAATTTATAAATTTAATAATTATTTTTAACATATTAAAAATAATTATAGAATTTAATTTCGGCGGAAAGTGGGGAACGAAATGTCTTAACACTAGGTTCCCTTTGCCTACCCTGCTGTGTGCGGGATACAGCGTGAAGCTGATTTATTTGATTTTATTTTATTAAATTTAATATTTCGACGAACATCCCATCTGTCTGATCGAAATAAAACACGAATGCTAAAACAAGACATGACAGAGTGTTGACTAAGAGTTTTGGCCAAAATCGGAAATTATTTTAACTATTAGAAATGTGTTAAAACAGAAGAAATCATAACAAATTTAAAAGAGGAAATTAAGCCATACCGAGCTAATTATTATTCGATTCTTTGTGTGTAATTAACATTAAAAAAAAATTTACAATGGTATTTTTCAATTATTATTCAATTATTACTTTGATAAATATGATTTTTCATTTATTTAAAGATGCTAACTTTGACTTGCTACTTTTTCGTTAGTTGTTTCCGGTTCTACAGTTTGAGGGTACTCTGTAGTATATTCTTGGTTGTACTGAGTATCATCATAAGTCTGTTCTGTATATCCCTCAGGATAAGTCTCATACTGATTGTATTGAGCATTAGGATCAGCATATTGTTCATAATTTTCATATTGTTCAGTATATTCGGGCTGTTGATAATTTGGATCGTAATTTTGTTCATAATTTTGGTAATTTTCGTCAGTATAATTTGGTTGGGCACTTTCAGCTACATACTCTTGCTCTTTAGGTTCCTGGTCGTGATACATTTCTGTATTTTCTTTAACATCTTCCTGATTTGGTATATTATAATCTCTTTCAACATTAAGACCATTATCGCTTGGTGTATGTTGAGGAGATATTTTTTCTTTTGATATTTGTTTCTGCAATGATTGTTCTTTATCCACAGATTCCCGTGAATTTTGTTTCGACATTTTCTTAGCTGTTTCGTGCTGCTCTTCATTACGTGCTTCTTCGTTCACTAGTTGTTGACTAATTCTTTGTGTTTCATTCAAATTTGTGGGTTCTTGATCGTGGTCTACTTCATAATTTTGTGTTAAATTCGGCATTGTGTTATTTTTTTCTTCATCTTTATCGGTATTATTATAATTATGGGGTTCTGTCATCTCTGTATCATAGCTTTGCTCTTCATGTGGTTTTTCTGTATCATAATCATAATTGTCGTGGATTTCTTGATCATTTATATTATTTTCATCTATAGCTCCTCTAACTTCGTGGTTTCCAACGTTGTTTGTAGGGAAACTTCCGTTTGGTCCGAGTGCGGAGTCTCTGGAGGACTCAGTTCTGGTATACTCTGGTCCGGAGCTGGTCGGGGAATGTGATATTCGGTTTGTTGTGGGTGTGTGCGAGGAAGGTGCTGAAATATATTTTCAATTGTAAATTTTAATTATTAGTTCTACTTGTAACACAATTAGTATTACTTTACTATAATGGAATTCAAGTTAAAAAAAAATATTTTTGTTTCTAAAAAATCAGTCAACTTTGTTGCCTTATTTAATAAGATTCATTTCTGAAGGCGTTGTGAGCTGAGAGGCGGAACTCGGCGCCGCGTTGTATCACGTTATCAGAGCGAGGAAAGGAAAATATGGGCGAGTGGGAATCAAACCCACAACCTATCGTGTTTACAGTCGCACGCTTGTGACCACTGGCCTAAACTATTCTAAATAAAATCTCTTTATACCTTCATTATTACTAGGTGGGTGCGAATATGTAGACTGAAGAGTTCTCCCGAGGCCCTCTACTTGACGCTGCAGAGTTGCCAGTTCTTGCCTGTTACATACACACGTGAAAACACACACACTCTCAAGTGCAGTAAAAACATGCAGAAAATTTGACAACTTACAAAAGAAACATATGTTTAAAGGCTTAATTTTAGTGGTTTACGAGTATTTATAAAATACTAGTGAACCCAGTAGACGTTGTCCATCTCGGTATTAATGCCGGGTCCAATTGAATTTACATTAGTATTTTAGGAGGAGGTGACAAACACACGTATAGCAGTATTATATATACATATTTTTTTTATATAAGCCTATTTCATAAACTAGGAAGTGTAGAGTTTAATTGTTACTAATATAACCGCTGTTAGCTACGTGCAAATATAAATCTAAAGTCTGTGTATACATGAACAAAATACTGGGCGCCATTTTGTTTAAACTTTTTTCAATTCTTACCTTCACATGATCGTCATCAGTATCAGATATTTTATCTATGGATAGATCACTTAAGTCGTTGCTCAAATTACCAATCTCATCTTGGTCACTAAACTTACTAAGTCCATCGTTTCTTTTAAATCTATTGTTACTAATTTTATAAGGCGTAGATGTCATGTAAGTGCGATCTAAATCATACGATGAACTACTTGGATATCCACTCAATGGAGTGTAACTTCGATAAGGTGCTATAGTGGTAGTGCAGTATTTCTTATGAGAAGACCATAAATTTCTCAGTTTTCTCATAAGTTCAGAGTTTCTGCAAAGCAACTGTGTTTTTTCCATTCTGAAAGAAAGTGTTTCTTTGTGAACGAGCGTCATACTAAAGTGTAGTGAAATGTAGTCAACTGCCTTCGATCATCAAATTATAACTATTTATTTTAAAAAATAGATCTATGAAATGTTTAATTACTCATAAATAGGAAAATTATATTAAATTTCATATTTGTCTCATTAGAACTTAAAATTTAATGGCAGTTGCCTAAATCGAGAAATCGAGAAAAATCTAGCTTATATTGAAATTATATTCTGATCAATTAAGTTAAACGTTTATTATACTTTATTATTGCAATCATTACCCATTTATAAAAGTTTAGTTAGAAAGATTAGTAATAAATATAACATGTATGACAAACGTGAATATTTGAATAATAATATATACATATTGCACGATCATAATTAAATTTAAATATTGCACAAATGTGTTACGAATATTATAAAAGCTAATTTCTTATTTATTTAATTTAGAAAAAGCGACACAACATGTAAAGCTGTCTTAAGCTACTTGCAAAATTATGAAATAATAATTGCACTCATTTATTCTCTTTTTCGTCATCATTTATCAATTGATTTGGTTGAACTTCAACTTCTGTGATTTCTTCATAAGTATTACATGAAGTTGGTTTTGTTGCATCAATATTTAAATTATTACTATCATTAGGTTCTGAAACCTTAGGTTCAATAGTAATTTTCTTTTCAATTACTTCTATTTCTTCTTTTATATTTGTTACATTGTCACCATTTTCTATTTTGTGCATTTCTACAACATCAACACTATTTTTTCTATCAGAAACGTTAATATTTTGACTATCATCTTCGATAACTTCTAGAGACTCGCTTAAAACGTGAATATTGCTATCTGTGACTTCCATACTAATATTATTTTTAACACCCTTATTCCTATCTGGAGATGTACATATAATTTCATCGACATGCACTTCACGTTTCTTTTTTTCCTTTTTTCTTGGCTTAGGGACTAATTTTACACTGATATCAACTTTGATTGGCTCCTTTTTCTCCCGTAAAAAGGGCTGTTGAATCATCAGCGGTAGATTGTATATTTTTTCACCGTTAACATTTACGAGATCCTGATTTGTCGTTAATGGTCCAACAATTATTGGATAGTTATTCGACGAATCGGACTCTTTTACGCGGCGTTTGGATCTGTGGCTCGGTAATGGAGTGTCTTGGGTTCTTGTTCCGTCGCGCTGTGTTCTCATTGGTTCGTTCCGCATTCTGCCTGTCACCAATAAAAACACAGCACGACGTTAGGAAATCAACTATTTTTCATCCAATTTGTGACCAACACGAAAAAATATATGTAAAATTTACTTCAAGCTAGTAAATGTGTATTTTTAACCCTAATAACATTTTGTTATAGCATCTATTTCTATTTGCTTAAATCTTTTATTTTTAAAATTTTACTATATGTCTTACTATAAATGTGTCCTTTTCCTGCATTAGAAAAGTGGTTTAAATTTCCCGTTGATCACGTTAAGTATTTTTGAAAATGGGTAATGATTACAATTTTTTAGAAAAAATATAATATGTGTCTACAAAAATGTAAAATTATGTCAAGCATGCATTTTTTATATTTGAAAATAATTCGTACTTGTGCCTACGATTTGCGTCGTCTAGCTTGTTTGTAAGCAAACGACATTCACTGGAGAGTTTCTCCATCAGACTGTTTTGTGATTGTATCATTGACTCCAATTCAGCCACGGTCTTAGCTGTGGAACCAAATTTATCCACTAAATTCTTATTTTTCCTAATATGTTACTAATAAATCTGTTTTATTAACATAATGTATTTAAAAATTAATAATATTAAAATGTGGTAAGTATTTTAATGAAGTTTACAATTGTTATTGAAGAATTTAGAAATAATGAAAAGATAACTAGAAGTAATCCAATAAGGTTTAATTTTATCAAACAATCTGATGAATAAACTATTGAAGTTAAGAAAGAAGCCCTTTCAACTAGATAACCATGCAAGCACATAATGAAAGGGTAAAATATAAATGTTTTGAAGTGTAAAGAGACCGATGTAAAATATAAAAGTTTCTTTCAAAACATCAATAGTTTACCCATTGGATGATCGATCGATCGATGGATACAACATTTAAAAGACAAAGTATTGGAAAGTAATTTTAAGTTACTGTTTTTTGCAGAAATGTATTGGGACCTACCATGTTTATTTTCCATGGATTCCAGCATAGTAGACAGCTCTTTCTCCTTTTTATTCTTCTCTGGTGATATCGGAGTCAGGTTTTTCATGTTTAGCTGTGGAAAAAAATCACATTACTATTTTAATATTTTGCCAATTATATTCAATGGAGTCTAGTTAGGTTCTATTTTTTTTTGAACGTAGCTGAATTGATTTAGGCTTTTTATATTTTATTTCAACATAAATTCCAGTTGTACTGAAATGATTAGTTAAAAAGTTTTAGAAGTAAATAGAGTAAGTTCATACCTCTTTCTCCAAATTAGAAATTTGCTCTGAAAGGCGCAAATTCTCTCGACGAGAATGAACTAAGTCAGCATCAGCTCGATCCAAGCGTTGACGTAGAGACTGAATCTAAAAAAAATTGTCGGGACTTAAAGAATTCAAAAAAAAGCAAATTAAACTTGAAATGCACATTTATAAAAAAAAACTTTAAACGCAATTTTAATAACTTTACGGATTGGTTTTTTGAAAATTTGAAGGGCAAATAAAAGAGATAATTATATCAAGCATAAGTAGCAGAATACTAAAAAAATATAATTAGTAATGAAGAAGAAATTAACCAATTGACCAATTGTCTTGAGATTAAATAAAATAATATAAAAAAATATTTATAAAAACGTCATATAAAAAGATAAAACGCAATTTATTTGGCGTCCACACATTAAAAATGTAAGAATTGACTTACTTCAGAATTTAAACGATTAGTTTCATGTTTAGATTGTCGCTGTTGCCTCTCGATAGCAAGTCTTGCACTTGCTAGTTCTTCCTCTAAAGATGCTTTTTCAGCGTGAGCTTGAGCCAAATCTGCCTGTAGAGATGCTGAAATAAACAATTTTATATTTATTTGATTACTTTTATCTTAACATATTTAACAAATACTTAGTATCTTATAATATCTTTTGCAGCATTGTTTGTTTAATCTTAAATATACTTATTTTCATTCAAAAGGTAATATTTTACAAATTTTATATGTACGTACAAGATTTATTCTTCAGTTCCATTTTAAGTTCCTCAACAGCTGCATTCTTCATGGAGAGCTCTCGTTTCAAGTCGTTTTCTTCACGGCGTTGGCGCTCTAACTCCAACTAAGTAAATAAGTTGTAACAAGTTAATAACGACTTTATATAATATTAGAATTTATCTGATTAGTGTATTTGACTACAAAAAAACGATGGTATCGGCTCCAACTTGAGAAAACAAAACATTTTTATTACCTAGCTTTAGTAATAAGATAAACATGCTATTTTTCAAGAATTGTGAATGGGAAATGGGGAAGTGTGGAAATCGAAGAAAATAATCTTCTTAGAACCTTGTAAGTGACGGTAAGTGAGTGACTCTCGACTATATACGAGATACAGAGTGAAAATAAAAGTAACAACAAAAAGACCTGTAGTTTTGCTACGTTATCATATTGCGCAGCCAAATCATGTTGGAGTTCATCAAAATGTGCATTATATCTCTGTTCCGCTGCACTTCGTTCTTGTATCGCACGACGAGCGCCTTCACCAGCTAGCTCACGGACTTTGCTTCTTTCTTTAGTTAGGTCATCCTGTCATATAAATGTATAATTATTTCAATATTGCAAATAAAATATTTAATTTGTTTTAAATTATTTCTTACGAATCCTGTTAATAATATTGTAATATACATTCCAGCTCTATCTTTAATCCATAATAATAATTTTATGTTTTTTTTATCGTTTTTGTTTAGAAATAAATAAAAATCATTAATATTTAGAAATAAATATTAATATATTCAAGTTATTTTTATTTGGATATAATATGCAGTTACCTTCAAACGGCGTATTTCTAGCTCTAAGTTATTTCTCTCCTCGCGTAACTGTTGCTCTACTGCATCCGACCCTCGCTTATAGCGATTTTCAATGTCACCATCTTTTTGCTCCAAATTGAGCTTCAATTTAGAGATTTGTGATTCCAAAGTCGATTTATCCCTAGAAAATGTACAGAACATACTGTAATTTTATGTGGGAAGTGGAGAACGGAATGTCTTGACACTAGGGTCTAGGTCCCTTCTGCCTACCTGTCAAAAAAAATTAAAAGAAATCTTACCTTTGCAAATTGTCAATTTGCCGTTTAAATCCATCAAGACAAGTAGAGTCGACCAAACCGTTGGCTAATTTGCGTTTGTTCTCATTGTTCTCATCCTAAAAATTAAACATGATAGATGTTTGAAACGTAAAAATATTTTTTAATGGAAAAAAAGTTATACACACAATGTATATAAAAAAGTACCTGCACTTTCTTCAGATCTATCTTTGCTTGAGTCAACTGAGCCTCTAGTTCAGCGATGCGTGACTCAAAAACGATGTTTGGTCCTTCGAGCCGGGTGGAACGAGACTTCACTCGACGAGTCTTCGAGGGTGATACCTATATAAAAACGGATAACATTTAAATTACTTATTACACGAGTAATATTAATATTAAATATACAATTATTTTTTTGAAAGATTTTTATGTATCTACGTTCTCTGTGTATTATTAGCCCATTCTGTACTCTCCGCAAGTTAAGACGGTAGAGTAATTAAAACTTTAATTGTAATCAATTATTATAAAATTATTGAAAAAAGAACAATAATCCTGTAACTTTGAAATAGTGAAAGTTGAATAATACCTTGTTATCACTATCTAACCCGGTGCTATCTCCAATATCGTCGAGTTCGTCAGTTTCGGAGCCCGCGTTGTAAGTGTGGAACATTCGAGAAATGAGTTTGTTTTTCTGAGCCTCGTGCAGATGTTCGTTTTCAGATATTACTTCTTTCACTTTGCCAAGTAAATTATTGAGTTCATCCTAAAAGAATAATAGAACTAGATATAATTTCTAATCTATACTTATAATAAATCTGTAGAAAAGTCATTTCTGTACATTGAAAATATATTAAAAAAA
>FASU01027835.1:0-12774 GCA_001486225.1 Heliconius pardalinus sergestus
CGGGTCTGCTAGTATATATATAAGAAATTAAATTTTTGCGACGAAATTAAGCTCTTAAGTGGATTTTTCAATGAAAACATTTTAAATTAAATAATTAAGAATTTTATATCTTTTATAAAAAATATACATATATATATATTTTTTATTTTTATGACAAAATGACACTATTAACAAGATTTTTTAGTTAAAGCATTTTAAATGAAATAATTAAGAAAAGAAATAATTGTATTAGGTATATATATTTTAAAAAATTAATAAAAAATTCGATCACCCTAAACAATGTAGTATCTGTCGTTGATAGGAATATTACAAAGGCCTTTATGCGACCGCGTGGACCGACATCAATTAGCAGTAGGTTCCTGTCACCTGCAGTGTTTGCACCTTCGTTATATCATAGAAAGTAGTGTGCTTCGGGATTTTATGATATTAATAATAAGTTCGAAGTTAGTCGTGGTGTAAGGCTGTGAGTGTACAAGTGACAGGCTGTGGGTTCTATTCCCACGCGAGGGAATGAAGCATTTAATATTTCCACTACCTCGCCATGGTAGCGAATTTGAAGAAATTGAATATTTGATCATTTCATTTATTCACTTTGGTAACAAGGTAAAGCGTAGCGTTGAGTTCGGTCATTTAACACGCAATGTCTTCAGAATTTGGCAGAAAGTGAGGAACGGAAGTGTCTTGATAAGAACGGAGTGTCTTAACACTAGGTTCCTAGATCCCCTCTACTTACCCTGCTATGTGCAGCTAAAAAATATATACTAATGTTAGGTAAATGAAAGCGAGATGTTGAGTTTCGCCAACAAAAAGTTATTTAAAGAATGCGTAATCCTTTTTTATTACATTACTCAGTCATGATTATTTGTTTGTCCGGAGGAATTTAGAGAAATACTGCATCCTACATTCCGTAGCCTCCTGTATGCCAAATTTCAATTTCCTAAGGCCAGTTGTTTCGTTGTATGCAGCCACTTAATGATAGATGACCATTTACTTTTTTTTTGTAGAAATGAAAAAAATAAATATTTCGAGTGTAAATCGAACCCACAACCTATCGCGTTAAAAGTCGCATGCTTGAGCTCCTGAACCACGATCCTCACATATTCACATATATACGCACAAAACCGATCCCAGTAAATATAGGCGTCCATTGAAAAACTATAAGCGCAAAGAAAATAACGTAAATGTGTTTCTTTTACGAGTCCCTCCAAATATACTTACAGTTTTATTTATCTGAAAGGAACTATAAATCAGACAGTGATGTCTTACCATTTTCTATTTTTTTCCCTAATATTAGATTGTGTATTAGTGTAATTTGTTAGTTCGGCGTTTTGTTATTGGTTTTGGTGGGAGTTTGAAATTTATTTGTGATGGTCGTGGGTTCAATTTCGAATGAAAAAATACTAATATTATAAAAGTGAAGTGTTTGTCTGGTTGAGTACGCTAAATGCAAGAACTCGTAGTTCTAATTGAATCATATTTTAGTGTTAAACACAGTTTTCATATTATATAATGTTTTTAGCTCAACTCTGTATCCCGCACATAGTAGGGCAGGCGGAGGGAACCTGGGAACCTAGTATCGTAGGCTCACCTGTCACTCACCACACAATGCTTCAAGAATTCGGCGGTGAGTGGAGCACTGAGGTGTATTAATAGCAAAGGGAGTGTCTTAAAATATATATATAAGTACTTACCCTATATCTATCTACCTACCCAAATACATTTATTGAAGGTCTTCATTGAAGATAGCCTAGAGTGTATTTTCCAAGATTTTCAATATTCAGCACTATCCCACTGAAACTAATGTTAACTTAAAAGGGAATATAAATGTGTCATCAATACCGTTTTCAACGTCAGATTGGAAATTTTGCCGGTAGTTTTAATTAACTTTTTCCCTAAAAAATTATCCAGCTTCACGCTTCTTCCCGCATTCTGGGGTGGACAGGAACAACCCAGTGTCTAAACACTTCACATCCTGTTTTCCCTCTGAATTCGAGAGAGTGCTTGTGGAGTTGCAACGTCGCAATAAGTATACACTTAATACCAATTGATAGTGTAATAAAATTAATATTTTGGTCATACGCGGTGTTTCTATTTTTTATTTAAAATATAAATAATTACTTACTTGAAATGTTAATAATAATAATATTTGCTGAAAATGATTTAAGTAAACCTAATATTTTTAAACTAATTTTGTATATTTCCTGTATTATAATAATATTGAAGGCTCGATCAGACTTAAACTCAAACAATCTTCACTCTTTTTCCTGGATAATAGTGGCGTAACCCAACACCGCGCTTATCTAATTGCAAATAGCCCATTAAATAGAAAATCACCCCAACAGCTATTTTGCTGTGAACTTCAAACTATCGTTTGTTTAGGACCGGTCGAATAATAAAATAAATATTTAGTGTAATGATGTAGAGTAAAATTTTATTATATTTATTATCATACTTAACTAGAGCAAGGATGTAGTTACATTCGTTAATAGCTTTTTTTTTGGTTGTTTTGGTGCACGCTGTATCCCGCACAGGCAGGGGGAATTTAGTGTTGACGCACTCCATTCTTCACTTATCATCTCTCACTGTCATCGCACTTCACTTCGCTTTCACTGTCATCTTCCGTGACACTATACGCTGAGTGGCGGAACTCAATGCTTTTGTTCTTATTTCCAGAGGTTAGACTAGTGGTAAAATATTTAGCTATAAATTTTCTTTGTAAAAAAATGAAACATATAGGTAGTTACCTATATGCTAAGAAGTTTCTTATCTTGAAATAAATTATTCGACTTTAACTTTGTCCTACATTTACTCATTTCTATAGGACCACCTCAGTTGCTGATAAATTTAATATTATATACAACTAATATTGTATTGACTGTGTGAGTGTAACGCAACTGTTGTGGGTTCTATCCCTATTTGGGGGAAGAATTATTTTTTAATAATGTCGTTATTTCTCTCTGGTACCAAGGCAAAAAGCCGTTGAGTTCATAAACTCAACTCTTAATGCCTCGAAAAATTCAGGCGAAAATGGGGAACGGAGTGTCTTAACACTAGGTTCCCTTTGACAAGACCGCTATACACTGGATACAGCGTGAAACTGACAAAAAAAACTGATATTGTACGTGAAAAATTATCGAATTAGTGGATAAGCTTAATGTAGGATTTAGTTGAAATCTCGCGCTTAATCTTCTTTCCATGAACAAAATCCCCTGCCATTTCCTTATAATGGCCCTATTATTCCTCTTCGACATGCGTCGATCACGATTAGGTCCGCTCCGATCGTATATTTAATGTTCTCATATAGTATAAGTGTTTTTTAGTTTCACGCTGTAACCTTCATCAAGCTGGAGGGAATCTGGGAACCTAATGTTAAGAAACTTCGTTCCCTTTGAGACACTTTCCGCCTAATTGTAAAGGCATTGCGTGGTGGGTGGCGGAACTCAACATCGAGCTTTGTTTCAATAGTATGGTATAGTAACACTATTCTAGTATTAGTATATACATAGACATCTATCTATATTTATACAGAAGAAGATAACCTGGATACATTCTAACAAGGCCATGTCGGCATTCCATCACTTCACCTACAAAAAGAACGAAAATAAGAAAATCTAATTTGTAAATACTCTAAGACATCAACGTTTACAAATGAAACCTTAAATCGTGGGTAATTTCGGGGACATTTTCAGAAATTATTTATCCCGAGCGATGGCAACGCGGCCCTGTTCCGCTATTAAATTTTAATTATTCTTCATTTTTTACAGCTTAAGGGGATTTTTTTTTGTTTCGAAATTCGCCTTTTTTAAGCGCGAAGCGAAAAGAAGCGATGATTGAGTGAAATTTTGCTGTGTTCTGTGAAGTTTATGGCAATTAAATCTGTATATTAAATTGTAACGTGAATAGCAAAGCGCGGTGGGAGTTCCATCTCTCAACACGATATGCCTCGGAATCGGTTGGTCGGACGGTTGTGGGTACAATTCCTACTCGGGGTATGAAATCTTTAATAATTTCTCATTTCCTCGTTCTTGCAACCACCCAGAATTCGAGGGAACGGAATTATCTTAATTGGAACGAAATGTCTTAACACTAGTTTCCAAGTCTCCTATGTCGAACCTGGTAAGTACGGGATACAGTGTGAAATTTAAAAAAAAATGAGAATACAATACGAGACTAATAACTAATTTAAGTGGCAAATCGAGTAAAATGCACCGTTCGCTCAATTTCCTTTGGCTTCATGACAACGGATCCCAACGACTACCATTACCGTTGGCGAATATAATGGCGATTTAATCAACCATTATTTTCTACTATTTGCTACTCTGAAACGTTATTCATTGAACCTGTTCAGATTTTCAATAAAGGTGTACTTTGAAAATTGTTTTAGTATGTATTTCTATTGATTGAATAATAAATTGTGGGTTTAATTTAATCCATTATTGTTATAAAATTTAAGAGTTTGTTTGGGTGAACGCGCTAATCTTAGGAACTATTGATGATTGATTTGTTGAGAAACGCTATATATTCGCAAAAATAAGTGAAAGCTGGGTACAGATGTTTTAGTGTAAATACTTTTTTTTCTTATTCTATGGGTATTGCCTATTGAGTGGCGGAATTTAACACTGCATTTTGTTTAATAAGAATGGGAATACAAAAATATGTTTAATAATTTCAATAAAAGCAGATAGGGCAGATGTCGTGTTTGATTTAGAGTAACAAACTTTTTTAATTTTCTCATTTCGGTCCCTTACTTATCCAGCTACATACTAGTATATGCGGGATAGAGCGTGAAACCAAAAATATATAAAAAATATTTGATCGTAACAACAATCACTTACAAAAAAAACTACATGACAAACACGCATTTCCCGTTATCTATCCCGTTATATTAATTTACGTCGCATCTATTTAACTTTAATTATACCAGAATCCAATTTAAGTTTTACAAAAGTTGTTTTCCAACGAGATAAAGTGCAGACTGAGACTGCGGGCTGCTGTTACTTTTGCTTAAAAATCTTAATCTACTCCCAAGTTTTTAAGTTATTTTTTATGGTGGCCCTTGAATTGTGCAGGTTGGATGAATTCATAAGAAATTCTAGTTTAGTTAGTGCGAAACAATTAAAACGTTGATACTTTGAAACTTATAGTTTCTGAGATATTTTTTGCTCAGTTGGTGTAAATTTATTTTTCTTTTAGTTTTCAATCCAGCCTTTGTATATACATTGAAATACATCGTATATACAGAGTATGCAGAAATAAAATAGTGTTAAGACACTACGTTTTCCACGCTCAACGCCACGCTTTGTCTTATTACCCGAGTGAAAATAATTCAATCTTTCCAGTTGAAATCGAACTGACAATCGTGGCACTAGAAGCGAGACGCTGTGTCCTGTGCAGTGAGTGTGTATCGATTGTTTTTCACATTTTTCACGTAGCTTCACGCTGTATTCTGCAAATAGCAGGGTTAAGGGAACCTGGGAACTTAGTGCTGAGACACGTACGTCTTAGCTTTCCACTGTTCACTGAATTCTGGAGGTATTGCGTGTTGACTGGTGGAACTCACTGACGCGCTTTGTCTTGTTACTAGAGCGAGGAAGTAAAAAAAAATAATATTTAATTTCCTCGAATGGGGATTGAACCCTAAAGCGTTTACAGCCCCAAGCCACCCGATTGTACCCCTGTACCACTACTGACCTAAATAATTTTACACATCACTTGAACAAAGAAATCTCGTTACATACTTGTGTTCCTTAAACACAAAATACTACCAAAAAATCATTTCGTTATTTTAACATCATCATTATTTACGATTTTATCATTATTTAGTAGTTTTTTAATTTCTTTTTTGTACTCTCACATTTCATGTAATAATATAGTAGAGGTAGAGAATATTTAGTGACAATTTATTCCGTTCCAAAAGACAGCCTATAAATCATACAGATCAAAACAAAACATCCACGAACTCCGCCGTGCTATTTAACTCGGATGTCCTTTGTAATTGAAATCATGGCCATTGAAACTTCACAAACAAGCCCCACGAAATAAAGGCTTTTGTTTGGATCGCGGGCACTCATGAGAGAAAAAAATGATAAGAAACCCGATCTCTACTTAAGACAGGGATAGGTCTATAGTATATGTGGAGATAGATGTACAGGTGGACAGCGGTTGACTGTAATTCGTAATTTTTATTAAAATACATTATACCATTTTGCCATAATGTCTGTTATCAAAAGCCTTGATATATAAAGTATTGATTAAAAAGACCTCAGCTAAGACTCTCCGTTCTCCATTTTCCTTTTATTATAGAGGATCTATATATCTCGTGCTGGATTAGTCCACGTTCACGTTGGATAGTATCGCGTAAGACTATAAGGCTATATTACATCAATTAATTATTTTTATGTAGCCCACTTTACTTGCAGTCAGAACTGAACTGACTACCATCGTGTATATACTGAAACTGAACGGTGGCGTCAATATATTTTTCTATAACAACGAATATGTATGTAGTTTGAAACTCATAACTCCAAAGTGATAAAACTCAAATTGAATTGAACTTAAAAAGGTTTTTAACGATATCCAACACGCTAAGGCTCGAAATAGCTTTACGCCGCTTCTATCCATTTTGTAGGTACTTTTATTAAAAAAGTTGAGTATTACAAAATATTTTTATTGAAAACTAGTTTTTAGTTGCAGTTTTGCCTCCGTTTAGATGAAAATAATTAATAGTTATATTCTAGATGCCCGAGGTGACTTTCAGCGTTAGTAAAATAGAGAAACCTGTAATAATACTTTTGCGGATTCAAACGAGTAGTTCCTGAGGTTAGAACACTCAACCAAACAAATTCTTTAGCTTTATAGTATAAGTATACAATATTTTGAAATATTTAATATTAACATAGATATACTTTTATTAAAATAGTGAATCAATTTTACATTTTTAAATATAAATTATTATAAAAAAGATACATTTAAACATACATTGTTATTGATTGAATCTATGAATTAAAATGAACAGACATCATTGTGTAATAGTTGACACTTTATATGAGTGTCCTAAGATGATTGTAGGTTTTAATCCCATTATATTATAAAATTTAAAATATCTTGCTTTTCAGTTCTATTTCAACTTAAACCTTTAAAATTATCACTAAATATTTTCTTTTTCTTGCCTATTATTGCAAAAAATGCGTGAAATTAAAAAAAACCAGCCAACAAAATTTGTATTCCTGCCTACATTTGATGCCCTCCGTAGTGATGTGACGTCACAATCGTCAAAGGACCATCCGACAAATGCAGAAACGGCATCCTTACGTCCTGAATACTAAATGAGCATGATTTATTGTAGTCTCGTGATAGATTTATAAAGAATATATTTTAATTTTAGAAAAACAACATTCTGAGAATTTATGAAGATTATTGTTTAAAGTAAACTCTTATTTTTTTTTCTAAAAATTTTGCTTCAGTAGATCCGTCGACGTGTAAAGCAACGATCATGCCAGTTTATGCAGCTTGTACTGTATTAGATGGGAATCAAACCCACAACTCTCACGTTTTCTGACAGACGGTGGCCGACAGCACCATGAAGGCCTCTATTTATTGTTCTTTTTAACCTTCATGCGATATCCCGCATATAGCAGAAACCCCAATTTCCGAGACATTACCAGCAGAGTGGCGGAACATCATAGCGTAGAAATGCGACATAGTGTAGAAATGAAAAACTTCATTCCCCGACACAGAATTGAACCCACACCTGTCACGTTTAGAGCCAGACACTGCACTGTGTTTGTATATGATTCAATTTTTGTATTTTCTGTATTAAAAAAGTTGTCACTCGATTTTATCTAATTACTATAAAATCAAGAAACAAGTTTGCCACAATGTAAAAAATTAAAAGACAAAACCTATTTTACATTTTTAAATTATAGAACTAAATTATAAAGCCAAGAATGTAAAAATGTACCGTAGGCGGCGAGGGCGATAAAATTTGCAAGTTTGTAGTTTCAAGCCGAATTTTTACTTTTAACCTATATATTTATATACAGAGAAAGGTGAGGCCATTGTGGCATAGCGACACAGTGTGAGAGTGTAAACAAGATGGTTGTAGGTTTGATTCTTACTCAGGTGAATGAATTAATTTCATCTTCGCCCTGTTAAGAAGACACATACGCAACGTCGCATATTTCGGCGGTGGATGAAAAACGAAGTGTTCTAATACTAGATTCCCTCTGTCTACTAGATCCCTAATGCATTAAGCGGGATACAGCGTGAAAATAAAAAAAACCAAAGGTATGTACATATAGGAATTAAAATGGATGCCATCGATCTTAAAATATTATTTGTATGTAGAGACATCGCAACGCTCTAATAGAAGCAATTTTGGATAGTGGTTAAGGTATGTTGATATATAAGTGGTCGGTATTAGTACGTTTAAATTATAGTTCTTGTTAAACTGTGTTTTCTTGATGTCTTCAAATAATAGTTTAGACGTATTGTGACTTAGTTACTGACTTAGTCAATGAATTACTTATTATTTAGTGTATTAGTGTACTTAGAGTTTATAGATTTTAGTTTTTTATTTGATTTTAGTTCCTAAACGATCAAAAATTAAAAAGAAACTGAATTTTGATTATTCTTTGTATTAGTTTAACGAGACACTCTGTTCCCATTTTTCCGGCCAATATTAGATACATTACGTGTTGAGTGGCGAAAATGAACGCCGCGAAATTCATTCCTCCGACTGATAATCGAACCCACTATGTAACCCAATATTTTAAAAAACTCGCTAAAAATTAAGACGGAACGTTGAAATTATATTTTCGAGCAAAATTGATTGACGATATCGAATGCCGGTGGTAATCTAGCAACGACATATTGGGTACAGTGGCTATTATTCGATTATACGAGTGTCCGTCAAAAATGTTTGGAGCGTGAATGAAAAACTGTCGTGTGGATCAATTTTATTCGAATCCAAATCGATTTTCGTTTTGAGTGACGCTTATTGTTCGATTTTTTTATGGTTATCGATGTTGTGATGGGAAAATAAATATATTTTATTATTTGGTTCTTTATTTTCAGAGTGAAAAGTCATTATCTTAAAAAATCTTAAATAAATTATCTTCAAAATATTTTTATTAGAGCCAACCCGAGCCTGAGAACCTAATGGTAAGACACTCCTGTTCCCCGCTTTTCGCCTATTTCCGGAGGTATTGTGAAAATATTATTTTATGTTGTATTTTTATAGAAGTCGACAATTTTTTTTCATATTAAATTTATGAACTTAAAATTAATAGAATAAAGAACGGCGTTGAGTTACGCTACTCAATCTTCATCATTTAAAATAATATATATATATATGATAGCAAAACTTATTTTGGAATTTCGCTCCTACCTCTCGGTTCAATATCAAACTTTTATTTTTCCAAAGATAGGCAAGGTAGCCGAGCTTAAAATTAAAAACTTGAGATTGACTGACAGAGTGGAATATACTACGGCCAATTTGAATACGATTTCAAATTTAAAACGTGTGTACATAAGATTTTAATTTTCAGATTTTAGTTGAAAAAGTCTATTAAAATTCAAAAGGAATCAAAAATAAAAATATTCGGTACAACCCGGCTAGTTTGAATGTGACCGTTTTAGTGGATATAGTCGCTACTAAAATTTCTACCACTCGATTAAAGTGCGCTCTAAATTTTCTTTTCATTGTGAACTTTTGAACAAATTTTTCTTGAACTAATTTTTGTTATGTCCATTATGAATTTTAAAACTATTTTCTTTTAACAATTTTTTTAATGTCTTGATATTGGTATACAAAGTGTTAATTTAAGTCTCTATTTTTTATTTAGTCAAAGTTAAATAATTTTGGTTGAGAGCTATTTATTATATTTGCTTTTTTGTGATCTCTCGAAATAAAAACTCGAAATTTGGAATATTTTAATTTTACCTTTAAAATAAACAAATTAAACCTGTTAAGATATAATGTAGCTAAATTGAAAAAAAATATATAAAACTTACTGAGGCTAGTCGTGGCGCAGAGACAGTTGTGGGGGTCGATTTAAAAAAATATTATTCACGAATCCAATAATTTAATTACAATACATTTTCACAAATATTTAACTTAAATTTCCTCGATAAAAGGTAAATTAAAAGGTGAAGCAACGTAAACATAACCTTAAACAACCAGGTCATGTCTTCGGGGAGACTTGAGGAAAATCAATTTGTACGGGACCATGTTAAAATAAAGGGAACTAAGACAGGCTACTACAGATACGTCCGGAGATAAATAGTGCGATAGAGCATCCTCGATTCGACCCAACATTTTTTATATTACTCTCATTATCCCTAAGCAGTGAAACATATATTTTGAATGGGTTTTTTTTCTTTATTATTATATGTTATAATTCCAGAGGTATATATAGCGTGTGACTTTTTGGCGGTTGTGGGTTCGAATCTTAATTGGAGAAATTTATAATTTAATTTTTTCATTTCCTAGCACTGGTAACAAGACAAAGCGCTGCGTTGGACTACTGAATACGCAATGTCTCGAACAATTTGGCAGAAAATGGAGAACGGAGTGTCTTGAAACCATGTTCCCTCTACCTATCCTAGATACAGCGTGAAAAAAAAAAGAATCAAATGAAAATTGTGATTTATATCCATTATTTATCCAGAAAACTGAGAGAACGAAAGATTAAAAAAAAAAACAATGTATCGATAATTAATAAAAAAAAATATCTCTATAAAGATAAAATAAAAAAAAACTTAAAAGAAGACTATCTAAATTAGCTTTAGTATACAAAATAATATTAAACATTAAACTTTTAGTTCGAAACACAATTATTGATTCGACATAAACTTGACCCGATACGAGCTTTCTTGGGAAAGCTCCATTAAGTGACATAATATATACCCGCCAGCGCCACCTTTCCTTTTTAGGTCAGTAATTCGTTCTCATCATTGTATAATCTAATGTTGGAATACTGGGATTGAATACGATAGGGGCGGGTTCATATCTGTTTTTGTGAAAAGTTTAAATTGTAATTTAAACTAAAGTATAATAAAATGAAATTTCATTAAGTTTGTTGGCGCAGCGGTCTATAAACAATACTATTGTAGGTTCGATGTTCATTCGAAGGAAATAATTATGAACAACAGGCAATATATGGGGAACGGAATGTTAGTAATAGATTCATTCTGCCTTCCCTGCAAAGTGCGAGTTATATCGTGAAAATAGTGAAAAAGATATAAAAAGATATATAATTATGTTCTAAAACAAATGTATATCCTGCTTATTTCGACACTGAAATAAAATTTCAAAATAAACGAACATATTACGTACGAAATTTTCACAAGTTAACACCTTTATCAATACGTCACATTGGACTTTAATTGGGATTATGGAGGATTTATTTGCTACTTTATTTCATTGCGGCTCTAAATATTTGAGCTTATAGAATCGAGGCCATCGTGGCGCAGCGACACAAGGGTGTGACTGTAACGCGACGGTTGTGAGTTCAATCCCCATTCGGGGGGATGAAACATCTGCTATGGCGACAAAAACGTGAAATTGCTTATGTCTATGTTTAAAAAATGTAGATTGTGATGCTAAGCATATTTTTACTTCATCACAAGCGCAGGCACACAGAAAAGATATTTGTCTTGTTTTTTAGCGTCGGGCTGTATGTACACAGCAGGGTACGTAGGGGAAATCTAGGAATCTCGTTCCTATTCAGACATGTCCGTTCCACACTTTCTGCCGAATTTTGTTGAACGGCAAAACTTAATGCCGCGCTATATATACCTCGTTACTAGAGCAAAAAAAAGAAAATATTATTTTTTTCTTTTACTCGAGCAGGAATAGAACCCACACCCAGTCACTTTTAGAGAAGCACGCTTGTGCCCCTGTGCCACGACTGGCCTCATTTTATATAAAATACTTTTGTAAATAATTCGACGAAAGCAATAAATATAATGAAACAACGTTTTGTCAGATAATCCCCCCCTTTACACAGAAAATAACACTACGAGATAAAAAGTTTCAATTTCTTATAAAATCTAATAAAATCACATTCTTTCGCAACGATTAGTTTTTTTTAAAACTAATCGTTTTTTGTAGTGTTTTCTAGGTATGTGTTATGAAATATTTTTAAAGGTTTCCAAAACTGAAGAGAAGCGTGTCCAGCTATGTTAAAATTTTGACAAGAAAACGTTGGCTTTGAGTTCTGATAATTGGGTGAAAAGTGGAAAATGTAGTGTCTTAACACTAGGTCCTCTTTGCCTACCTTGTTTAATATGGAATACAGCATGAAGCTACTAAAAATAAGTTTGCATTAACTTATTTGATTAATAATTATAACGGCATCCTTTTCTTTCTATAACAAAGAGAAAGAGACAGCTATACCCATTTGTCATGTAAATGAACAGGAACCTATCATACAGTGGTCGAACGTGGTGGGCAAAAGGAAACTTAAAATTTATCACGTCCAATGTATGCTAATGTCGAGTCGGAGTCGTAAACCTTTTATTAGAGTATGGGAGCTCGATTTTACGTGCTAGTACAATTGTAGGAGGGAACGCAAAAGGCTTTTTGACATTTTTTCTTTTGAATGTCATTCAGTTTTTATGTTAGGATTTGAGTATTTGACCTCAAATAAAATAAAAGTTAAGACTATATAAAAAACTATATTTCCCGGAAAATCCTAACTTACATAAAAATCAAATCCTATCTTAACTTACTCCCCGAGAACCCAGCATATCAAATTTCAGCGTTCTACG
>FASU01027860.1:2933-15672 GCA_001486225.1 Heliconius pardalinus sergestus
ATAATTTGAATGTAGAGGACTCGAATCCACGCCTCTTGAGAGCCATTTCGATGGCGAAGAGGGCGGGTTCTAATCACGCTACAGTGGCTTCAAATTTCTTATACATTCTCTAAAATAGATATTTAATAAAATATTCCGTACCTATTGTGATGACACTCGTTGCCTAACTTATTTTTGATGGAATGGAAAATATAAGCATTTCCTAAGTGGCATTTGATTTGTAGGTGAGTTTAACCTTTCTATTTACAATTTGACTTACGTACGTATTTCTGTAATAGTTGTGGGTTCAACCGAACCTACAATTGTCGCGAATAAATGATAATATTTTCCCCCTACTCTGGTTATTCAAAATACGGGGTTAGTTATAAAACTAGGCTACTGGTGGTACGCTATAATGATTTTACAGCCAATTTAAATAATTACCTGATTCAAATTCTAATCATGTTCTTGAGAAGTACAAAGTTAACTGAAATTCAGCTCAGTTTGGAGGGACTGCGTTAATGTTTAAAGTGGTTTTTGTAAATTTTGAGTTTTCTAATTAACCTTAGTGGTTTTATTACATCTATTTATGTTATATAATATTAATGTTAGACTCGCGTCTTTGGCCGCGTATACTAATTTAGGAACTACTGTTTCAAAATTTTTAAAATCTGTAGGATAGTCTATCTACTGAGGAAGGCTATGTAGGCTATATGAAAAATGAATAAAACATTATTGCAAAAACGGGATAAATTGGGCGAAGCTGCATGTAAAAGCTAGTAAATTTACTATTATTTAATAATCTAGTACCTACTAACATAATTTTTTTCTATCTTTCCAGATACAGAATAGAACGCGCGAATGATTTCATCAACAACATACACGCATAGGACTTTAAGATATTTTTTTATTATATCACCAATATTATGTGATAGTGCGTCCGTAGTGTAGTTAGCGTTGTGATGGGCATCTCTACGGGAATCGACGTGTTGGCCGCCATGTTGGGACGTGTGGCGCTACGGGTGGTGCTGTTGTTGACATTGGCTGTGTATTCTTCTTATGGTGAGTTGATTTGTTTATATATAAAGTGTGCGCTGCGTTAAGTTACGCCTATTTATTTTGTAACTTGAGATTTATAGTGTTAGCCCTACTGGCTTTTACTGCGACACCGGGTAGATATGGTAATCAGTCCCTGAAAAATTGCAAGCAATGTGAAGCTGCTCGTGAGGATGCCGACGGCGGTAAAGGCGTCCCCTGCGCTCGCCTCGAGCCTCTGCTAGCGGCCGTTTTGCAATCGCTTGAGAAGTAGGTGGAAAGTGGGGAACGATGTGTGTTAACACTAGGTTCCATTGTCCACCCTGCTATATGCGAGATGCTGTACTTAGTAAAAAATTTTTTCTAATTATGAAATTTAAACATTTTTTTAATAATAATTTTAAAGTTATATACCTAGATATAAAATAATGTACGACACACTTATATTACTTGTCGTTACCTGCGAGGCGAATAGATCTAACAACTATTATAGTTGAGTAACAATTGTTTAAATTGATCAATCAAAATGCCGAGATGGTCGCTATAAAAAAGTACGAGTAGTTGTTTTTATTTGTTCTAATTAAGTACAATTTATTCTGTTTACACTTTCCCATCGTTGATGTCAAAGTAGTAGCTTAGAAGTGGTTAACTCTATAAATCTATAAGGAGCGGATGTGGATTCAATTCCCATTTGACGATGTAATTATGAGATCAGAGACCGTCGTAGTGCAGTGTCTCTCTGTAAACGCGATGGCTGTAAGTTCGTTCCCAATCGGGGAAATTAAATATATTATATTCCTCGCTCTGGCAACAAAATAAAGTGTGGCGTTGAGTCGCAATTCAACACGTAATATCTCGAAAATTGTGCTGTGCATGTAGAACCTTGCCTTAACACCGCTCTAAACTCTACCATGGACTAGATTCTCCATATCGCCCCTCTTATATGCGGAAGAGATATGAAGGTAAAATAATCTATCCACGCCCATGTAAAACCAGGGCGAGCAACTTGTAATGCATAATTAAACCTCATTATATACAAATTAAAATCATGATCCCCTCAAAATAACCCTAATTGTAGTTACAGTATAAGAACAAAAGTGGACGTTAACCGAAAGTAATAAAACAGCTGATGTAAGTAGCGGAGCGTTGCCACAGTCAGTGTGGTAAGGGGCCTAAGTCAGATTTTATATTATTTAGCATAAGTATAAAATGAAAATTTTGTAGAATATCTAAAAATTGCCGTTGCGTAACGGCACATCGTTTAACGGTGAACGCGGCGTTAATTTCCACCACTCAACGTGCAGTTTTTTGAAAATTGAATGAAAAGTGGGAAACAGTGTCTTAACACTAGGTTACCCTTCTATATGTATGCAGGAAAAAAAGAAAATATATAATATTAAATTTGTAAATTTTAGTTAGACCACTTCGGCACGATAACCCTCCATCGCGAGCCCAATTACTTGTTATTTTAAATTACCGCCTCGTAGTATTGCGGTTGAAATGAGTAGACATTATAACTGCGCTTGGAAATTGGTTATTCGTTAATCGATATTTGGTCGAGATCGAGATTGACATTTGCTATTATTTGTGTCTAATAATAGTGGGTTCGATTTTAATTTAATCAAATCCGATTTTTAAGATGTTTAGGCTTTAATAATATATATATATATTAATATTATATATATATATATATATATATATATATATATATATATATATCAGAAAAATTAAATAAATACTTGGCTAAGTTACTAGATACCGATAGTTTATAAACTCTCTGACTACCCCGCTAGGAATATATATAGCAGGGTAAGCAGAAGGAACATAGGGCCAAGACTATTCCTCACTTTTCGACCAATTTTCGAGAAATTGCCTGTTGCGTGGTGGAACTCAACGCCGTCTTTTTACCAGAGCGAGAAAATGATAATAAATAGTCAATAACCCGATTGCAAATCGAAACGAAAGCTGGTCGCGTTTAGCGGACATCAGCTGGTATGGCTTTTGTGCCATGACGGACGCAAAGTATTTTGTTGTTAGTGGAAACTGCTTGATTTTGAATTTGATGATAAATAGATTTATTAATTCATATTTAAAGGTCACAACTTGCAGATTAGCCTAAGCAATAGCTAAAATCGTATCAAAATCGATACTTTACGATTGTATAACAGATAAAGTAACATTGGGTGTTACGCATGCTCGTAAATCGGCTTAACGATGCAATGGTTCGAAACTCGATACGTAAGTGACTATAGTAAGATTGTAATACAATGTTTATTTTTACGTTTCATAAGATAGATTTTGGGTGGTATTTAAATAATAATTTATTTTTATTTTACGACCTCGTATCTTATCTAATTGTATGTAACTTTGCTTGCGTGGACTTAAAAATATGGCTTTTTTAGCTTCACGCTGTATCCCGCACATGGCAGGGTAGGTAGAGGCCAGTGTTAAAACACTCTGTTTCCTGTCCGCTGATTTTTGAAGTAAGCTACGAAATTTTTAATACGAAATTTTATTATAAACAGATCGCTAGGCTTAAAAACACTAGTATTTGGACATTGCTACCACGTCTACTCCATATCTGGATTCCACAAAACCGCAGGCACTCGTCTTAATTACACGAATTATTGCGGTGTACCCACCTCTTATTTTTTGGAATATATATTCACTTTACTCTTGCGTTGTAGAATTTGATTAACTGAGTTGTACCTTAGCGCTTAGTGGTTATAGTTTGTCGTGCTATGAAGACAATAGCTTCAAGCAGAAACCTGGTTTAAGATAAAGACCTCACTTTCTGAACAATGCTTTGACATTTGTAATAAATAAACTTTTTAATGAAGTAGGTACCTTGATATGATTAATCTTAGTTTTAAAATTTTACTATTGAAAGATATTTTCTCCACTTTCTGTCTTTTTTAATTAGTGCATGGCAAAATTGATAAAATTAAAATATAAAAGATTCATACATAGACAGAATCATCATTTCATTTTCACGGGTATAAATATAGAGTTAATCTACACGTTTATGTCAAAAATATTTGAGTTATTTATTATAATCTCTACAGGAATGAAGAGATTGCATTAAAATGCAATAAAAGTCTGAGGAATCGCTCAGTTATTTTAAACGTTAAAATGTAAACGGTTCCCCCGTTAACAGATAGTTTTATTCCGGTGTTCAAATTTTACGTCCCTACCACGTTTACAAATTAAATTGTATTAGCTTCACGCTGAATCCCGTATATAGCGGGATAGGCAGATGGATTGCAATGTTTAGATATTCATTAACCACGTACCGCCTCCATTTTCGAGTTATTAATGTTGATTGACTTATACATTGACGCGCTTTGTCTCAATACCAGAGCGGGTAAATGAAAATAATTTATTGCTCCAAGTAGGAATCGAACCGACAACCGTCGCGCCTACTGTGCCGCTGCGCCATGACGGTCTCGTTTATATTTCAACAAATTAGACGTTTCACTACAGTGTGAACGGGGCCCTTTGAAATGGTTCTATTTCTAAATCGCTGTCAACTGTCAAACATGATGACAGATGGCGCTAACCGACTAAGGCGGGGATTTGTGAAAAACTTCCCGTTTTAAAAGCGACGTCATATTGATGTTGTTTTTTTTTTATTATTTTGAATTTGAGATTATGATTAAGTTTTGTCTGTCGTTTGTTCTTTTTTTGTAGGGATGGGATAGAGTATATCTCTACGATAGTTTGTCTGTTGCGACATCTAGTTAATATTTATTATGTTTAATTTTTTTGCACCGTCGTGATTTCCATCCCCACTCGAGGGAGTGGTTATACCAAGTTTGATTTTCTCTCTCTGGAAGACAATGTGCGGCATTGAGTTTCGCCATTTAACGTGTAATATCTCCAAAATAGTATAGAGAACGAAATGTCTTAACATTAGGTTCCGTCTATTTAACCAAAACTCAAAAAAAAGAAAATTAATTACCAGTTAAGTTAAAAACAAACGCAGCAACATTAAGCACAGTATGTAAACGCCATAAGTTTTAAAATAGTAGTTAAGAAAAGCACGTTTCGGCGATTAGGAAGCGGGGAAGTGTTACAATTTGAAAATTTATTTATAATTCAGTTTCTTTACCACGTGTGTGTAGATCTCGATTGTCGCTAGCGTTCTTCGTTGTTTATTTTTTACTATACCTACAGAGTTAAATAGAATTGGTCGATTTGTATATTGATATAATATTACTAAAAGAATAAAACGAGCGGCTAACTATACTTATTTTGAATTTTCTTAAATCTATATTTACAATTTTATGATTTTAAGTAATTAAATTGAATATGTAGGTGACGTGTTAGAAAGAATTGACTTCAATATTTATGTAACTTTGAAAGAATAGATTATAAACCATCGAACTTCATGTAAGTTGAGCGGCGGAGCTCAACGCCGCATTCAATCTTGCCTAAGCAGGAAAATGAAAATAGTTCTTTCCCCTCGACTTCCACCGCCTTAACAGTCAGACGCTGTCATATAATTAGTTATTTAAAATATGCTTTGAACCAATTAAAAATGTCACACTAACTTTAACTAAGTCCATAAGTGTATACGACTATTAGTAACTGCTAGTTATAAATTTAGTTTAACTTTGTTTGACATTTGATGTTTTTTTTAAACTCTAATAGCCAAAGGATTGAAAGTGAAAATAGACAATTGCAGCGGGTTGAAGTTTGGAAGATAGTTTTTTTTTATTTCGTCTGGATTTTTTTTTGGTTTCACGCATTATCCTGCTTATATATATATATATATATATTATCTATACGTTATGCGTTTTGTGTTATATAGGAATAGTGTACCTACTCTACGCTATAAAAGCGATGCTTGTTGGATTGATCCCTATTCGGGGAAACGAATTATTTTCATTTGCTTGCTCTGTTATCGAGACAAAGCGTGGTGTTGGGTTCCACCACTTAATACGCAATGTCTCGAAAATCGAGGAAAATCTGTCGTTCCAACTGTGCAGAACATAGAGTGAAACTAAAAAACAAGCAAAATTTCCTTTTTTCATGTTTTTGCAATACGTAACTTTAAATCAAATCACCCCATCTAAGTGGTTTGCATTAATACAACAAGTAAATATTCTTATTACCTCGCCCTTACCCAAGTCTTACAATCCCGCGGAGTTATTACGGGACACGGCTCCATCGTTTATGGAAATAACTTTTAAATAAATCCCCACCGACTTTATAATACGTTTTCTAGGGAGGAGGAAAAACAATGGAGAAGGCATGTGTAAGTTGTTTTTTTTTAAGTAGGTACATGATATCAGTTCCTAGCTTCCTCACCAGGCCAGCTCGATGATTCCATCTATTTGTATATTAGATGACAGTCTAAACTGCAAAATCTAAGATGCAAATATTGTAGATTAACTTATTGCACTCAAAACAATAACAATTTAACTGAAAACAATTGTATTCCATTGAATGAAACATGCAGATCCGGTAAATCGAAACCTATTTCTTGCCAATACAAAAAAGTCCATGACCAATATCTCGGGCCGTCTCCACGGCTTTTTGTGCCATTGATTCATAGCTCAAGGCGGGGTCTTCCAATTTATGACGATCGGTAAGTTGCGCTTCCGTTAAGCTTACACTTTAAACGTAAATAATTGCTAAGTAAGATTTGGTTGTTGATTTATTCGACGCCGCCGTCGTGGTGCAATTGGTGGCTGACTATATTTATATTTCGCGATAGTCGTGGGTTCGATCGATAATGTATTAGCTAAATATTTTATTGTTTATATTTGAAAATTAATCTAGCTCTGTTATCAAGACAAAGCGCGCCGTTCAGTTCTGTCTCTTGATACACAATGTCTAGAAAATTGGGTGGTACGTAGAGGAAGGAGTGTCTTAATATTACGTTCCCACTGCTTCTTCTCATTTTTTCTATGCGAGAGATGAGCGTAAAGCTTAAAAAAATTCTAATGTGCCATTTTGTTAAAAAAAGAAAGAATTTAAAGGCTATGTTTGTCAAGTTAGTCCATTATTAAAAAAAACCACAAGTAACGGTAAGTTTAGCTTCCGTTAAGCCCTACACTTAAATGACTGCACCTAAGTAAGATTTGCTACTTGATTTATATGTTCTTGGCTCATTTGGTATTACTTTATGTAAGTGGGTTTTTTAAGAGTGGTTCAACAGCCCACCCCCACTCCGCGTTACATTATAAGGGCATGTGCCTATTTAAGATAATCTCCTTAAATGCTTTTTAATAGATGTGTTTTGTTTATGCCAGGATGGTATCCTCCCTACGTTAAGTCATGGGGTTGTTATACTTGTTAAGAAATCTACAGTACAGTCTCAACTCGAGACATTAGGTGTTGAGCGGCGGAGTTCAACGCCGCGCTTTACCTTACGAGAAAAGTAAATTGAACTTCGCGACTACTTATACTTATATTCAATGGTCCTACATATATTATATACCTATTTGTGAAATCTCTTTCATAATGTCTTAAAGTTGGGCATTATTATGAAGATGAATTACAAACGTTTGGCTCAAGTACAGCTAATAATGAGGTTAATTCTTATCATTAAACACATTGTTGTAATACCATGTATTTAAAGTGACGTTTAAGTTATATTTACGCATTTTCTTCGTTAGGCCGTCGTGAGACAATGTTTGATTGTAATCGCGATGGTTTTGTGTTCGTTTTCCTTTCGGGGGCTGACATATTTTCATTTCCTTTCCCAGGTCTGGTCGAAAGATAATGCGGCGTTGATTTCTGCCCCTCAACACATAACGTCTCGATCTCTCGATTGGGCGGTACGTTAGGAACGTAGTGTCTTATCACTATGTTAACCTCTGCTCTGCCTACCCGGTTATATACGGGATAGAGCGAGAAGCCAATCCTTTATCATATATTTTCTCGCTTAAACTAAACATCTCAAAGAATGTTGTTCATTTGAATTCCAAAATAGCCTCATCAATAGTAGGTACTAATTTTAAAAACTAAAAAGACAAAAGTGACAACCACTCCCGCCATCAATCCTGGACCCGCCCGTTCGGGGTAATTTGCTTGGACGATTATTTATGCTGCTCTCATCGGTGGGGACGTTTTAAATAACATGTTAGGTTGAAAAGTTAGTCGGTAGTGAGATGGGTGTGAGTTCAAATCGAAATCGTAGTTTTTTTCTGTTTTTTTATGGTAACAGGAGTTCCGCGACTGTTTCTATCTAAAAAAAGAAGAAGAACGTGCTTAGGTAGCTTGGGCTGTGGGCACGTCAGGAGAATGTGTAACGGAGCAATGGCAAAAAAAAATGAAACAAGAGTAAGTAGTAAACATTTATAATATGCGATTTTATATATTTTTTTGTTTCCAAATTCAACAAAATGAAATATCCAAAGAGCCGTCCGCCTTAGATAAAAAAATGTATTTTCTTTAATTTCTTGGTCTGGTATCAAAACAAAGCACGATGTTAAGTTGTATGATTTGAAAATTTGACGGTACTTGGGGAAAGTTTCTTCCGCCTACCCCGCTATATGCAGGACAGACAGTATGTATGTTAAAATAAATACATATATGTACATATGTAAACTTGTAAATACATAAATGTCGTTATTTATTAGTCTCAGTCACACGACGAAAGGTATTCAATCATTCACGTTTTCGCGTGTAAATTCTTAACATTACATTCTCGTTTCTCAGAAGCCATTATCCATTTAAAATATTTATCTTGTCGCATGATGAACGACCTCTGAAGCTCATTAAACAATTTAGGCGGCAACCAACTGTCACTGTCAACGAATTCGCGCCAAAAGATGAACGTCAAAATGAAGAAAACTACAGATAATGAATGCTATAGTCGTAGGTGTGGTTGAATGGCGATAAATGAATTTTTTTTTTTGTTTGTTTATTTCATTTTAGTAATGGTATTAAAAAAAAGAAATACCACTGACTTTCTTGCGCCCGTCTTAGGTATTAACTTTAGTGAAACTTTAGTGAATCAGTGGTAAGTTATTTGACATAAAAAAATTAGCATGTATTTTTTTTATTTTGAATTAAATTTCGTAAACTAAGAGTTTGACTGAACTGAAGTAATTCAAATTATTTGAATTAGATTTTATCTTAGAAACATGCAATGTCTCGAAAACAGAGAAGAAAGCGTGGAACGGAGTGTCTTAACACTTTCTTAAGGTTTTCTCTACCTACCCTGCTACGCGGGAAAAGGCGTGCTGCTGCTTGCTATATCATTTATATATGTAGGACGTTTGCTCTTACTATTAAGTGAAGTAAGAAATTCACATTTACATATTTATAGCATCACAAAAACCCCTTGTAAATAAATCTATTGGGTATCTCCCTATCTTTGATAAGCGCTACTATCTAATGCTGTATCTGTGTCATCGGCATTGTAATGTTTGTTTTTTTGATAAGGTACCTATCAGTTGGTAAGAAACAGTGGTGTATTTAAAAAGGGGAAGATGTGATTTGATAGTAGATTTCGATTCCAGAAAAGTAGTTTGGTAAGTCGCATGTGCTTTTCTTTTGATTTTGTCAGTTTTTGGTTTAGCTTCGCGCTTTACCTGCAATTTAGGAGACGAACGGTTTTAGATAGAACACATTTTTATAAGATCAGAGCTCAGAGGAATGTCTACATTTTATTCCCGGCGACATATAGCATCCCGCATTCCCCGTAAAAAAGAGAAGGCAGAGGGGGGAACCTAGTATTAGGACACTCCGTTTCCCACTTACCGCCGAATTTTGGAGTCATTGCGTGTTAAATATTTCATTTCCTCGTGTAGGAATCAACTGTCGCGCCACGACGGCTTCATCGGCATAAATATTTAAGTAATATAATTTCAAAGTAAGGTTTTACTTTTTAAAATCTTATTTACTAAGTAGTAAAAAGTGTTAAAGGTCAGTAAGTTCAAATTCGATTTACGCTTGTTACTTTTCACTAACTTTGAGAACAGACTCAGTACCTATTGTTTTGTTCTCTGGAAATTTAGTGATAAAAGTTTCCTGACAACGGCCTTAGATAACTTTGGTTTGTAACAATAGCTTACTTATTACTTAAAATCTTATTGCGGGATAATAGAGATGAGCGGAATTTGAACCCACGCCTCTTGGAAACTGTAAAACAATAAATCAAGGTACAAAGTATGAATGTAAAAGCGACTGGTTGTGGGTTCGATCCCCACTCGAGGAAGTGAAATATTTACTTACATTTTCATTTCTTCGCTCTAGTTCTCTAGCAACGGAGATTCTTTAACACTAGCTTCCCTCTGCCTACCTTACATTTATCATATCAACGTAACATTCATAATAAAATTAAATTCTTCCCCAAATAGGTTTCAATTTCAAATGTTTGGCATATGATTCAACGTCATCATATGTTAAACAAAATTTATGTCAATTTCGATACTTTAAGTACCGAAATGCGGTTATGAGTAATTGTTAGGTCCCAAGCTATAAATAAAGCTATCCTACCTTCCAGGAAAGGTCTCTGAGTAAGCGAGATAAGCTGTTAGCTCATATTGGTGTGTGATAAATTTTATACTAGCTGGCTACGTAGTAGGTGCCTGCAGTGATTCATGATGTTGTTACCGAGAAGTATTGTTGGGTTTAAAAATTGTGAAATATTTGTGTTCTTATTGGTGCTGAGTGTTGATATATTCTATCTATTTGCTAATATTTTATATATTTAATTATGTATTTAATATTAGTATTCCAGTAATTTGTTTAGGTGACACTTTAAGATCTAAAATTATTTTCGGACAAATTTTGAGAATTCCTCAATTAGTCCAGTAGTTCTTTTGTGTGCTGATAAATCTGTAAGATGATTTGATTTGTTTTGTGTTCGAACCCCAATCGGAGCAATCATTATATTTAAATTATTTATGCACAGTTCCCCACTCTAGTAGACTGAGATACGTTGAGTCCATGGAACACGGAATGTCTTAAAAATTGGGCGATGGGTGGTGAATATACTGTCTTAACACTCTCCGTTCTCTCTGCCTACTGTTCTAAACGTGCGACACAGCTTGAAGCTACAAAAAGAAGGACTAGTATACAAAATCCACCCTAACCACATTGTATGGAACTTCCTAACCACATTGTATAGAACTCCAAGATGAATCTTTCCATCTCAAATATCTATCTCTATAATAAATGAGTGATCTATAAATGTTTCATTGGTGTTTCCTCCGATACAGTCTTTATAGGGCCATACCATACTACATGTGTGAAACATGTGTGTTGAATTAAATGGCATGGAGTTTGTTATTGCTAGATTTTTATAGTCGTTTTTATTTTGTAATATTTTTTCTTAAAGTTTTTTAGCTTTTCGTTGCAACCCGCTCCTACAAGGTTAGGCAGATAGAAACTGGGAACCTAATGTTAATACATTCCGTTCCTATTACGACACTACCGTTCCCCACCTCATAATATTTCATCAGCTATTTATTGTTTTGAAATCATACGCTTAAACTTCATATACTTAGCAGCGTGAATCTGAAAAGAGCAGTGCATCGATTCTACCACCGTCGTGTACACTCACCTCCCACAAAACTGCCAGTAGCGCCAAATACGTATCCTTTGCTACTATCCGTTTGAAGTTCATTACAAAATTATATCTTTGCAGATACTATAATAAATTGCTTAATAAACGTTTAAATTGACCAATTTAAACGGGATTCTTAAATCTTTCTTGACTCAACTTTCCTTTACAGACCATATAATTATAGGTATTTGTTAGCAATCTGTGGATATAAAACACTTTGATTTATAGACAGATATATCATTAGCTGTGGAATACTTTCTGTGTTAGTCATAGAAATAGCTACAATCCTTATTTTAAAATGGTACATATTAAAAAATCTAAACAAAATAAACGGATCGGAGTGTCTCGACCCTAGGTTTTTTCTGCTTACTAGGATAGCAATGCAGAATAAGAATTTAGGTACACTTCTATCTACCATCTATCTTATTTAAATTACATTGAATTGATATCTACTGTAAACGTATATAACTACTGAGCCAAAACGGCATAACTGTCATCAATTATGAATATAATTCATTTGACGTATTAAAAAGCGACGACTCCACACCTTTTTGAAGTGGACTCCAGTACTCGGGCCGTCGGTGACAGTTTAAAAGATCGGGATAAAGAATGGCTTTAGGATACATTACGTGTCGTCGGATTTCAAAGAGGCTTATTAAAAATAAAAGTTGATGATGATGATGATTTGTTGGTTGATGATTTAATTAGGTGTTAGAGGATGATATGATTAGAACAAGTTTAATTATTCTGTGTTTGTGTGTGTTAATGAGAAGAGATTTTCTTAACAATATGTTCTCAAGGTTCCCTCTGCTGAAGCTGCTATATGCAGGATATAGCTGGAAGCTAAAAAAGAGGTAAATAAAAAAAAATCTATTCACACGCTCACAAAACATTTCTAGTACTTCAATACAAGAATTTCTTTTCAATAAAAACCGTCGATAAAAACTCCATACACCTTTGATTTGACGAAACGAAACGATTAAACAGACTATAAAATCAAATGCAAATTGTAATTAGAGCTAAAATTAACTTTGCAAGGGGTTGGAATTCTTTAAAGGTTTATTAGAGAGGGTTGCGGTTGCGTAGTATAATAGTTTAAACGCTAGGGTCGATCGAGTATTTGATGTCGACCGCACGAGTTTAGGATGGCTAGGGGAAATCTTATAGGACTTAAAACAATGTATGGTGTGTATGATT
>FASU01027893.1:7589-30437 GCA_001486225.1 Heliconius pardalinus sergestus
ATATGATTAATGTAAATATTATTATACATGCAAGTATTATAAGTTCAAATGCCAGTTTTATTAAATCAAAATTTTCATAAAACAGATTTTCAGTTACACTTCTGAGAAATATCGAAAATAAAACAATAAAAAAAAAAATGTTACTAACCCAGTATCACCTCCACCAATGACCAATACATCCTTATCCTTCGCTGACAAAACGGGTGTTTCTTTAACATGTGCTTGTATTGGACCCGCTTGTTTCTTCTGCCATCCTTCAAGGAACTCCATAGCGAAATGAATACCGTTTAGTTGCCGACCTTTTAGCGGAAGGTCGCGAGGCCAGGTTGCACCCATGCATAGGACTAAAGCGTCATATCTGGTAAGAAATGACATTAAACGTTGGTTACAAAAATGTGTAATACGAAAAATATGTGATTAAATCGGTTAAGATGTTTCATTTTAAAATTATTTCTAGTCTTCGAGATAAGATTAACATTCCAAAAACTACACAAATGGTTACACATAAATGCTTCCTTAGGAATGAATTATCTAGTGATAAATAAGCTTAGTTTCAAGTAGCAGATGAAAAGGAATAATTTTGGAAAAGTTGAAAAAAGATATGAAGCACGTATCTTTAGTATTAGTTTATTTTAACTAATATATTAAGAATGATAATAAAGAAAAAACAAAACTAACTCGTTAGCCAGGTCCGAAGCGGATATATCCTTGCCGACGTCGACGTTGCACTTGAAGGAGATACCCTCGTCGGCGAGGAGTCGCAGACGCCGCGACACCACCTCCTTGCTGAGCTTCATGCTGGGGATGCCGTACTGCAGCAGACCACCGGGTCTGTCGTTGCGCTCGAACACTGTTACTGAGTAACCCGCCTGGAAAGGAAAAATATCTTGAGTATAAATAACCTCCTTGGAAATGAAAATAATTTGTTCCCCATAGTGGGAATCAAACCGTCAATATATATTATACGTCGAATAGAGGTACTATGAATAATAAAAATAAGTTATAACAAGCAAGTAAGTATTTCGACTTATGAAATGAAGAAACATTATATTTCTTAAAAAAAAAATCATATATAAAATCATGTATAAAATAGGTTATACATAAATTAATAAACGAGGCTATTTCAAACATTTTTTACCTTATTCAGTTGATGTGCACACGCTAAGCCGGCCGGTCCTGAACCGACTACAGCAACAGTCTTGCCATTTCTGTACTCAGGTATCTGTAACAGATTGTTTTTTTTCTAGCTTAGCATTTTCTCCTGCATATAGCAGAATAGGCAGAAAGAACCCAATGTTAAGGCACTCCATTGGCATGAAATTGATACATTGCATGTTACGTGTTAACTTTAACCTAGTGTTAAGACACTTCGTTCCCCATTGTCCACTAAATTCAGGAAGTATTGCGTGTTGAGTGGCGGATCCCAAGAGCGAAGAAAATGAATACATTAACTATTTCAGTTCCTCCAGTATTAATACAATTTTAATCACTTAGTAAGCCCTTGTGCTACTGTTACGCTATAATTAAGATTATCAACAACATTTGTTTCACATGAAAGAAAACATAATAAAAATATTCTCATATATTAAAAATCAAAAATCCTTCATAAAAAAGTAATTACCTCAGGCTCTATCCACCCGGATTCGAACGCGTGATCGATGATAGCACACTCGATGTTCTTAATAGTAACAGGGGGTTCGGAAATTCCGAGCACACAGGCACCCTCGCACGGGGCAGGGCACACGCGACCCGTGAATTCTGGAAGAAAAAACATGAGTTAGAATGAATATATTATTGTACTAGCGACCCGCTGGCGACTATGCTCGCTTGAACTACACAAAAATTTTCTCTTCTCAATTACTTTCGTGTTATAATAATATTATTATTTTAAAGATAATATCCATACATTATAATCTTAAGTTTCAGCCAATTCAATAAAACGATTTTGTAGAAATTTTGACGGAAAAAATACTTTACATTATGGTCCTTACGTTTTTTGTGAACCAATTTGATTAAATATAACCGAAATAACAAATTTTTTTAGACAAAGGTCTTCTAAGGAGAGAAAAGCGTGATGCTGCAAAAAAGTAATATAATAAATGACGATTGACGAGTTATGGGTAGCTTTTAAGTTATCTGTAAATGATATAGATTTGATGTGCTTCTTTGGATTTGATATGTAAACAATATGCAAAAACTCCGAGGCGACTAATACGATACAACATAAACAACATACCAGGGAAATTATTAGTCTGCAACAGTTGTTTCAACGCCTGCTTCCAATCCCCTCTAAACACTAGATCGTTCCACTTGGGTATAATATTACCCAGGGGACATCCATGACCACTCTGACAGAAGGGTACTCCGCATTCCATACATCTTGCCGCTTGGACTCTTAAACCTCTACGTACTGAGGAAAAACTGTATATTTCGTCCCAGTCCCGGAGACGTTTCTCCGCTGGACGGTATAGGGTTGTTTCGCGTGGGTATTTTATGAACCCTCTGCGATAAGCAAAAACATTTAAGTTTAGTCGAGACCTGAATAGCATTCGTTACTTTTTATTAGATCAAAATATTGAAGCCACAGAAACAACTTCTAAGTGTTATCATGATGGTTGTGGGTTTCATCACTGTTGGGATAAATAAATTATTTTCATTTCCCGTGTTCTAGTAAGATAAAGTGCTATTCGGATTTTCATTACTCAACACGCTATGTCTCAAAACATTTCCATTTCAATGGACCATTTCAATTCAGATATTAAAAAGCCGTGTGTTTACTTTTTATTCTTTACTTAAAATATGTATCATATTAAACATAATTATAAATTTTAGTTGGTTTGTCCGATTTAATATGTACAGTACACACCTGGTTTTATCTAGAACCTTCTCCAAATTCTTTTTATCGAGATCCACATTCCTGACAGCCTCTTCGATATCGACGACTCCGTTTTCCTCCACTTTGCCGTTTGTCTCCACTTTGGGCGTGGGTTTTTTAAGAGCCAATGTTTTAAGCGCTCGCTGGTATTCGTATGGGAATACTTTGACAAACATCTTTGCTGGTTCTGGCCATGTTGCTAGTAGGTTCTTGGCTATTATGGATCTGTAATTTTTTTATATATTAGATCCTGCACTAATTTTACAATGTTTTCTATAAATAAGGTATCAGATTAAAAATTACATCAATATGATTATTGTAATACAGTTCACACAATCGTAATATTGACAAAAAAAGAAATGACACATCATATATCCATATATCAAAGAATAATCAATATCGTCGTAATTTAATTGTAGCTACTGATTGATTTTAAATCAAAAGAAAATTAAACAAACAAACACACTTACCCAGTATATTCAACAAATTCTTCCAGAAGTTTCTGCACATCATTCAGGTCATCCTGTTTCTCCAGAGGCAGCAGTTCCACCATTTCTAGGTTACACTTGCTCTTGAACGAGCCGTCTATATCGTACACGTAAGCGATACCACCTGTGAATATAAACCATTTTATGTATTTTCTTTAGTTTTATTTATTTAAAATTTTCCATCAAAGTAGCACTACTATATTTGTATGTAATTTGATAAAAAAAATATTTTTTAATGTAACTTGATGATTGACAAAAATACTTTTCTTGACCTCATTGAAGATAGATTTTTTCTCAATAACTTTTTTAAACAAAATGATAGTACCACTATAACGCCAAAGTATCAAGATATACTAACAATCAATAATAAAATATGGGAGCAATTTAATAAATTTTTTGTCATATATGTTTGTGCATTTGTGTATCTGTGTGTGCGCACGTACCGCTCATGCCGGCCGCGAAGTTCCTTCCCACGAGGCCGAGCACGAGCACGGTGCCGGCCGTCATGTACTCGCAGGCGTGGTCGCCCGCGCCCTCCGCCACCGCCACGCACCCCGAGTTGCGCACGCAGAACCGCTCTGACGCTATGCCCCTGGAATATAATGTTTGGTTGAATGCGCTAATCTCGGGAACTGGCTACAATTTAAATAATCGTTCAGTGTTGGGATTTGGATAGTCTGTATATATATTAGTTATTTCTATTTAACTATGAGATTGAAGCCGCAGGTGAAACATAGTGTTGTTATAGGTGAAAATATTTTGTTGAAAGCCATACTATTGTTAAGGATTCTTTTTTCATTCCCCCACTCTCAAAGATGAAGGGTAATATTGTGTTAGGTAATAACTTAATTTGACCTTAAAGTGTAGAATGGGTTCCATCCCTTCTCTGAAACAATTAAAAGCTGAAAAAAAAGAAGAAATATTACCTGAAATACGCTCTGCCCGAAGTGGCACCGTACAAACAAACGTTTCCAACGATCACATTCAAATGCGACTCGAACGGTGAATTTTTTGGTGGATAGATAATCACTTTACCACCGGACAAACCCTTACCTGAAGAATAAAAGAGAGATTAATTTTCACGATAGTTGTATATTTTAAATGAAGTTTTCCATCTCCACTGAGACCCACTGTAAATTCCCAAACCCAACAATTAATAAATAGAGGATTAAGAAATCGTTGGCAATAGTTTGACATGATTTTTTTAATGTGAGAGAAATATTAAAAATGTATGAATTAAGGTCATTAGATCGCCATAAGAGACAGTTCGATTACCATTCGAGGGGTTGAATTATATGGATTTTATGGCTCTGGTAAAAAAACAAATAATTCATTTTCATTCATTCATCATAATTGGGCGGTACGTACGGAATGTCCTAGCACTAGATTCTCTCTGACTATCCTGCTATATGCGGGATATAGCGTGAAACAAAAAATAAAGATAGAAAATGCAACTAACCGACATAATCATTAGCATCTCCTTCGAGAGTGACAGTGGTCCCCTTAGAGAGGAACGCGCAGAAGCTCTGTCCGGCTGAACCTTTGAGGTCAATATCGATAGACATGCCGTCTGGAAGACCTGAGTCGCCATATTTCCTGTAAAATTTGCATAAATATTTTAGATTCAATAAAAAAATTATATAAACAATTAAAAAAACTTGTTTAACTTGAAATTTAGACACTGTAAAGATCATTTACGAAAAAAGACAACATAAATTTCCTGTACTTTGTTTTGTTTGTTATGTCTTTAGTTACTTTCCGTTCATGCACAATCAGAAAGGAATCAAATACTGATACAAAGATATAAAAAAATATATTTTTTATAACACATTTGTAATGATAATAAAATTACTAATTAAGTTGTTGAGGTGCAATGGCTTAGCATTAGGTCTCTTTTGTGAGAAACAGTGTGAAACTGCTTTACTAATATAGTTCTACTATTATAGATAAAATTTATACATACATAGCAATATAATAAGACAGCGTAGAGGTGAATGCGCGGTCTTCGTTAGTAATCTTCATATTAATATTGACAGATTTCTGACTTCCATCTAAAATACCGCTGCATTGCTGAATGAGGTTGTTGTCCAAGCGTTTTTCAAGTTGGAAGTCCTGTTAGTCCATTAAAAATAAATATTTTTACGATCAATTTTTCGTAAATGCAAAAGTTGAAATAAATAATAATTGACGGAATAAGTTTTGAATAATTTTTAAGGTACTTTAAATAACCTATTACTACCCATTAACTTTTGTCAAATGCTATATGCGGTTTCTTCTCATTAAGTATATTTTTATTATCGCTTACAGGATGGCGGAATGCAACGTAGTCCTTTGTCCGTGCCTATAGAGCTGAACTTATAAGATGTTCAAAATATAAAGTGTTTACTTAGAGTAAACACAGCGCAATATAAAAAACTATAAAAATAGAAAAAAAACACTAACTTGTGCCTTAGATCCTCCTACAATATGAACTCCGGGCCTCATGTGTAAAGCATTCTTCAAAATGAGTGATAGGTTTAACAACCTAGCCTTAGGATTATCGTTGTTTTCACGAACTTTCAATAAATCTGTACGTCCGACAAGATCTCCGAAACGACGGACACCCACTTGGGACATATGTATCCGGACCTAAGGATGAAAAATGAAATGTTAAAATTTTATTTAAAACATGTGTTTCAATTTAAAATTAATCAATATTAATTTAATATTTAAAATTTATTCGTTTAAATATGACTTTTTAATGTTCTTCATGCATATAATTTACTTCACTTTATCTTTGGCTTGTGTTAGTAAAGTTTTTGTTACGAGAAAATCACATCTTTAATGAAGTCAGTAGAAAAGTCATGAAAATATAATAATTATGTGTACATTTTTATATACTTATGCAAGTATATCACTTAAAGACAGTAAGAAATAAGCTATTGTTTCAAATATTGTCTAGATATTTATCATTTTCTTTAATTATATATTTTCTTTAGTGATAATGTTATTGTATACCTCCTCAGCTAACATAAACAAGTAGTTGATGACGTGTTCAGGCTTCCCCGCGAACTTCTTGCGCAGTACTGGATCTTGGGTCGCGATACCAACGGGACAAGTGTTCAAGTGGCATTTTCTCATCATAGTACAACCTGCATACAGAAGGTATTTTAGTTTGTATTGATTTTACAGTTTTAGTTTGCATTGACTGTCCTCGCGTGTTGAGTAGTGCAAATCAACGCCGCCTTTTATACCACCATAATAGAGAAATAATAATAATAATTTGTTCCCTTAAGTGGGGAACGAAGCCACAACTATCACGTTTACAGTACGACACTGTTTCACTGAGCACATATGGTCTATAAAATAGTATATAAAAATAAACCATTATTAATATGCATGTAGTTTTATACCATACCTAAAGCAATAAGAGGCGCGGTACTGAATCCAAACTCATCTGCTCCCAGCAACGCGGCCACCATTACATCAAACCCAGTTCGGATCTGACCGTCAGCTTGTACTACTACTCTGTAATTATAATAATAATATGACGCTACATACATATGTAAAACAATTTACTATTAAATAATGTGATTTTACATATTTTGGTGGTGTTGTTGGTGTCTGTGTCTATAGACACTTAGAATCGGCTAACATTAATATGAAAAAAATTAAAATGAAAATTTATTGTCAAAAATATATGAGTACAGTAACCAGATACAATAATCCTATTTGTTATTTCATGTTATCATTCAGTTAAGTAATTTCATTCTGGTTTTATGAACTCCGGTACCCATTGTAAGAATATATGTAGCATCTACGCTAGCTCAATCATGAAGTCAGAAAAATCGTAAGTCATTGACTAGTGGCATACGTTACAGTATGGCCAATGGCTAAAATATGACCATCCTTTGTGAATTGTATAATTGTAAAAAAAACAATCAAAAGTAAGGAGAAATCTTAAAATGAAATCAGCGCAGTCACCTACAAGATTGAGACGGCCACAAGTACATACCTGGAGCGCAGGTCGTTGAGCACGAGCACCTGGTGCGTCTCGGCCACGCCCAACTCCCACGGCAGTCCAGCGCTCTTGATGCCCGTCCACGAGCTTGCGCCCGTGCCGCCGTCATGCCCAGAGATGACGATGTGCTCGGCCTTGCCCTGTGCGGTGTAATTATCTTGTAATTACTTTAAAAAAAAATACGAAATATCCTCTCTATAGTAGTTGGTGTAGCTCATTGGAATCATAAAAAGTTCTTTGTAACATCATGTCGTTGTTAAGTAAAATGCAGCATCGACTACCCGAACTAATACAACACATTAGATTAATAACTACTACTATATTATTAATAGCAATACCTTAGCAACACCCGAAGCTACCACACCCACGCCCACTTCAGACACCAGCTTCACTGAAATCCTCGCTTTGGGATTAGCACATTTCAAATCATATATTAACTCCGCCAGATCTTCTATGGAGTAGATGTCGTGGTGCGGCGGAGGTGATATGAGACCCACACCGGGCACCGAGCAACGAGTTTTAGCTATTTCTTCTGTTACTTTGTAACCTGGAAAAGAATATGTGTGGAGTGGAGAAATAGAAGATAATATTTAAGTACTCTAATGGAACACACATTCATACATATGCTTTTTTCAAATTCTTTATTTCACTAGTACAAATAATTATCCAAACTTACCAGGCAATTCGCCACCTTCTCCCGGTTTAGCTCCTTGCGCCATTTTAATTTGCAAATCGTCGGCGTGAGCCAAATAAGATGCAGTAACTCCAAAACGACCAGATGCCACCTGTTTGATAGCTGAACGCTTGTTGAATTCGGAATCCTGTGTAAAATGGAAGGGAAAAAATAGGTTGTAGGTTCTATTTATTAGCGAAGCCGACGTTGCACAGTCAGTCAGACTGCAAAAAATATATACATTATGTTTTGTATTGTAAAATAGTGTCTTTATTTGTTACTTGTTGAAGGAAATGTTTATTCCGATTCCAGGTGAGGCGTAAAGCATTTTAGAAAACAAATAAATACAAACGAAAAAAGAATACAAAATCTACCTGATTTAGATATCTGTCAGCGTTTTCTCCTCCTTCACCTGTATTGGATTTACCTCCCACTCTGTTCATAGCAATTGCTAGCGTTGTATGCGCTTCTAATGAGATTGAACCGAATGACATTGCACCTGAATAAAGAAAAAAAAATCATCGGATTACAGAGAAAATACAATTAAAAAAGAGGTAAATTAATTTTAGGTAAGCTCATAAAAGTATTTCACAAAGTAACTCAATTCATAATAATATTCTTGAATATTGTTTTTTTTCTTTTGAGTAGATGGGGTTTGTCAGTTCGAAAGTTTTATAAAAACCGGAGATTACTCTTTTATTTCAAGAAAAAAATATATATGGGATGTTTAAAACAACATTATTTAAATTGTTTTTAAAGATTTGAACTTATAGAACAGTACAGGTCATACGTTTTAAATAATTAAAATATAAATATTTCATTTCTTTAGTATTTTCATATACAATATTTATACTCACCAGTAGCAAAACGCTTAACAATCTCAGAAGCAGGTTCGATTTCCGACAGAGGCAATGGTTCATCCAGCTGGACGAGCTCAAGCTGACCACGGAGTGTGCAATCGCGGATTGATTCTAGAGCACTTTCCCTGTTGATAAAATTTTAGTTCATAATTAATTACATATGTTTTCAAAATCCACTTTATCGCTCATTTTACTTTTTTAGAGTTCATAATTAAAATAAGACATTTTATTTTCAAAAATTTCATACCTATACTTATCATAAGCAGATTTATTATCTCCAAGAGCAGCTTCTTGCAAATTGGCGATGGACATTGGATCGTTTATATGTTTCTCGCCTCCCGCACGCCAGTGGTAGTTGCCTGGGTTCCTGAGTTATTATTATTTATTAATTAATAAAAATATCGTCGTAGGTTATAATTATTTATTTATTAGTAAAACAATGTACATAATTAAACATCATGATTTTAGATTTCTGTAATAACTTTAGTTTCCCACATTGCGCCGAGTGTGAGTGTTGGGTGGCGGAATGCAACCCCGCGCTTTGCAATGTGGCGAGGACATGAAAATATTAATTATTTCATTTCCTTCAGTGGGAATTGAACCCTAAACCTGTCGCGTTTACAGTCACACGTATATCCTCCCATGCCACGACTGATCGTAAAAAAATTTGATTCATAAAATAACAAAATTATTATAATTTTAAAAATCATGTCAAAGTTTTTATTTTATAATCTGCATTTTTATATACGCCAAACGGCAGCCGGCACGGTAAGACGCAATACTTTCTCATATGCAAAATGTCAACCGATTAGCGCAACCTCTGTTTCTATCAAATTCACATTGAAAATATTCTAAATCTATTTTTGTGGAAACTTTAAAAAAAATATTACCTTAACACCAACATATCTTGATTTTCGCCGTAAGTCAATGCATGTCTGTCAAATGTTTCCTTTGATAAAATTTCAAATGTAACACCACCTACAATTACAAAGGTTGAATTTATATCGTAAACATTATAATTTTTAGAAAAAACATTATTAAGGTATTATTATCATTTATTAGTTATCGGTTATCTTCATTCGAAGAATACAATTATTTTTATTTTCTTGCAATCCAATCAAAAACCCTTAGATTCCAGAGAACGTCTATACGAAAAAAGCATGAACCTGCTTTATTATATACATATGCAAAAAATACTTACTAATCCTAGACTGAGTGCCTCTAAAACACTTATCAATAACTTCCTCACTCAAACCGACCGCTTCAAATATCTGAGCACTTTTATATGACTGCAGCATACTAATGCCCATCTTGGCCATGACTTTAGCCAAGCCTGTCTCTATAGCTTTTTGATATGCCAAGTAAATGTCTGAATCTGTCAAATTCGAATCTATGAGGTTGTCGTTGCGAAGAGAGAAAGCCAGTTCGAAGGCCAAGTATGGGCAAATTGCATCCGCTCCATAACCTGGAACACAATCCGCTCCATAAGCTTCCACATCAAGAAGAATTTTAAATCAAAGAAATTAACATAAACATAAATTTTAAAAATGTAATTTAACTAAAAAAATCTGAAACAGTAAAGCATATAGCTTTTATTTTATCAAAAGTTAGAAGTTTCATAAAAATCGGTTCATTACTTTTTGCAATACTCATAGATATCAGAATATAATAAGTAATTGGCAGTTATTTTAAGTATATTTCTTTAAATTCTTACATCATAATTAGATATATTTATGGCACGATTCTCGTATATTAAATATTAAAGTATATTCTTAAAATGTTTAAATATTCGAGTTTAAAATAGCATACATGTCAATTATAAAATAAATTTCTTATTCCATTCGAAAAAATATAATTTATCAGTTACATTAGATATAGACTTACCAAGAAGAACGCACATATGATGAACTTCTCTTGCTTCAGCCGTTTCAACTAACAGACCCACTTTCATACGCTGGCGTGTTTCAATTAAATGATGATGGACGGCACCTTTAAATGTATTCAATAGTAATATTATTTAATATTAAAGTGCAGTGTTGCGTTCCCCCACTCAACATGGAGCGTAAGAATTAGAACGTAAAGCGGGACGTAGTAATAAATTACGACATTATTAGACATAGAATTATGTAATCACTAAATTAGGACATCAAATCATTTGAAAACTAATAATGTATCAGAATTGGGCGTGACGTGGGAAACGGAGTTTCTTAACAGAAGTTTTCCTCTGCCTACCGGGATACAGCTTAAAAAAGTAGTAAATTAGGCTTACCAAGTGCTAACAATGACGACACAGGCACTCGTCGAGGCCCAGCGTTACGATCCGACAGTACTATAAGTTGATAGCCCGCGCGCGCCGCCGACAGCGCCTCAGAGGAGATTCTGGTGAGGGCCGCTTCAAGGCCGTGAGGACCGTCTGATGTGTCGAATGTGCAGTCAATTATTTGTGTCTGTGGAGTAAGAATACAGTTTGAAAATACTATATAAGCTGCTTTAATAAATTATATCTTTAAGCTGTATACTAACGCGCCAATATTATAAAGCTAAAGTTTGGTTGGAGGCATTTATCTTAGGAACTATTGTCGGGAAATCAAAAATCTTTAGTTTAGATAGACTATTTGTATAGTGTAGATAGACTATTTGTTTGATATTTCTGTAGATTCGACTGTATTCAGTCGAATCTACAGAAATATCTGGTGATAATTACAACAGACACTCAAAATGTGTAATATGTCATACACAAATCTAGTAATATTTGATTACAAAGGCAAGTAATAAATTCTCAGTCTTCAGCCACCTATTGTATGGACCCTTTTCTTGCCGTTGCAAACGTATTTTTTATATAGGAAAATGTATATTTTATAACTTCATTTATATTTAAAAATGTGATACTTTCTTCTTGTATAATAAAAGAATTTAAATAATTTTCACCTTCCATCCTCTATGCGAAGACCGTTTCAAAGCTTCCAGATCAGGTATAGACAAAATGGGCTGGGGCAGGAACAGGCGGTGCACGAATTCCGGGCTCGGCTCCAGTATGTTGGCCGCTGGCCCGATAGGGCATAAAAGCGACATTACAATTTTTTCTCTGAGGAGTTGGTAGAAATATATTATTTTTTAGTTTTTAAGAAATAAAATAAGTTTTATATGTCTATTATCAGTTACCTACAAATACAGTCTGTAGCTGAACTAATACATTTCTATCTCATCAAATAATAGCATAAAAAGAATTTAAGCTTAATCATAAATTTAAACTTACAAGACATAAACATATTTTTTATATGTTTCTTACCAAGATGGCTACTGTGTGTATTAAGCATTTTTTATATTTAAACTAAACAAACAAATAAACAATTACCTGAAAGGATCAATAGGTGGATTCGTAACTTGCGCAAACAGTTGTTTAAAGTAATCATAGGGTAGAGGCTGGAACCGCGACAGGCAAGCCAGAGGCGCATCGTTACCCATACTACCTAGAGCTTCTTTCCTGTGTGGAATAAGTGTTTTTTTTAGTTGTAGTATATCCAAATTACCTTAAACTTAATTATGTTTTTTATAAAAATATTATAGATTAAAAAATAGTTACAAAATCTTAAGGTAGGTATGGAAATTAAAAAAAAAACAAGTTTGCCTTGACTTGTCTTGTGATAATGAACAATTAATTTAATTTAAATCTAATTAAATTAAAGTCAGGAAAAATTAAAAGTATCGAATTTACACCCATCTCATGACCAATAAATATACTTTACGTAAAATCTGCTTTCTATACAATATTTTATAAAGCAAAAGTTAATTTAAAATTTCATAAACATCAAAAAACTTACTTATTCTGAATCATAGGCAGCAGCAACATGTTAATAGATTCAATAGTATATCCAAATAGGCCAAGTCGTTTATCTCCCAACCCCGATATAGCGCTGGTATTCCCGTTTGTAACACCTTCATACGGAGGTAGAGACTTGTGTATATCTTCCATTGTAATCTGAAACGTTTAATTAGAAATTAGATTTTTTATAATCTTACCTATATGGAATTAAGAACTAAACTTATACTTTTTAAATATTTAAAGATAGAAATTAAAATACTTCTTTCATATTACCTTTTATATAAAAGGAAATATACAAGAAGTAATAGAATTAAAATTTATAAAATTACTTGTCAATACTTGCTTTCAGAAATGTATATTTGTTAAACATATTTTCAATGTAATTTGTAAATAAGATGATAATCCAAAATAATAACGAAATGTCACTACATTAATACATGTATTTTTTAAGTTAATTTAATAACGATAATATTGCCGCCATGTTTTTCAGCATAGAACTTACCATCTGTTATAATCAGCCATAAATATTCCATTAATAGAGCAGCATAGAAATATTTCAATCGTATTTTACATAAATTATATAAATAATAATATTATTATTAAATAATACTTATATTTAAGTTCAAATATATTTTACCTGTTCCTCTAACCAATGTGAGTGAGGTCTACTTCTAGCAATTTCCATTTTTAATTCGACATCTTGAATTATTTTTTGGTCTTTGGTATCAACTAATAACATACGGCCGGGTTTGAGACGACTCTGTAAAATAAATAATTTAAAAATAATGTTCTTTTAGCTTAACTGAAATAATTTTGTTATTCAAATAATCAAAGTTGCATTAATTTACAGTTCATAAAAAAAATATAAATACATTATTCAGTTTAAAATTAGCACAGTTAACTTAAAAGCCTGAAACAAAAGAAAATTCTACACTGACCTTGAGAATGACCTTCTCCGGGTCGACATCATATACGCCCACTTCAGACGCCATCACAAGTACGTTCTCGCTTGTTACGTAGAAACGCGACGGTCTTAGACCATTTCTGTCTAAAATGGCACCTAAAAACAAAATAATGTTATGTAACTTAAAATTAATATAAATGTAAATTTAAATATAAATGATGCAAAAAATTATTTATTTTATGATTATAAGTGAACTGGAAGCTCAACGTATAAAAAAATACATTGATTTTGCAGGAAACCTAAAAACAAAGTAACAAACTAAATCCACTTACCAATATACCGTCCATCGGTAAAAGACACTAAAGCCGGTCCATCCCACGGCTCCATAGCACACGAGGCCCATTGGTAATAATCACGTTTTTCCTTAGGCATTGTTGGGTCATTGTGCCAGGCTTCGGGCACCATTGTCATGACGGCTTCAGGGAGAGATCTGTTGCCACAGTGTAGGAGGAATTCTAGGACACAATCAGCTGATCCTGAGTCGGATAGATTTGGTTCCACTACTGGGTATAGCTTTTTGAGATCTGTTGAAAAGGATTTATTAGAAGATTAAAGGATTTATTTCAAATATAAACCAAGATCTATACAAATATCTTTGCGAGGTCATCTAGCTCTTTTAACTATAAAAAAAAATATGTATGCAGACAAAAATGTTTGTGGTGCGTGAATTAAGTTATTAGAAGGATTCATTTATTTTTGGACGAGTTTTTTCAGTTAGTTATTTGAGGAAATATAGACTAAATAGCTAGAACCTTAATTAACTTAACTATATGTATACAGACAAACAAAAACCTTATATGTATACAGACAATCATAAGGTTTGCAAGAGGTTTGTTCATAAATCTAATTTAATAAAAGAAAAGAATGTATTGTTAAATGATTAATAATGTTTATAATAATTTATTTTATTTCTCGGATTTGAGGAGGCACGGATAAAATACACAATGTCCTTAAGCTCAGTTTTTTATGCCTGTCAGTTATTTCTTTACGCAAGAGATGCGTGAAGATAAAAATACGACTTAAAAATACAACGCAATTTATATGCATTTTTCAATTAGTCAATAATAACATTTTCCGCGGTTATCGTAGAAATGAAGCGTAAACATGTGAAATGACTTAAACCGTTCGCTCCGTATGAGTAATTGAGTGCATTTAATTTTATTTTCATTGTAGAAAATAGTTCTAATTATAAAGTTATATCCATTATTCACTTAAATATAAATACATTTTTTTAATAACAACTTACCATCTCCAAACAATTCACTTTTCATGACTCCCTCGCGAGCTTTCATCAAGTTGACATTACCTCGTAATGTATTTATTTCGCCATTGTGGGCAAGCACTCTGAAATACACATTAAAATACAAGTTTTATACGAAATGTTGATAATATAAATGTGCTTACAAAATAAAATATCATAAAATTTACTTTACCTCAAAGGATGTGCGCGTTCCCAGCTCGGGAAGGTGTTGGTCGAGAAACGAGTATGCACTAGTGCCAAGTAGGTGGTAAACGCTGGGTTGCTTAGATCCTTGAAGTATTCCTAAAACAACACAATTATAAATATTATTTAAAGAAAACCATTGACATTTTAATATAAGGAAATGTATAAAAATAAGAAAAACAATTTGTTTTTGCACTTACCCATAGTTGGTTCGAAGTCAACAGACCCTTGTACACAACAGTTCTCAAAGACAAGCTGCATATGTAGAAGCGTGCACCCGGCACCACCAGCTCGTGGGAGGCTCGCTTACGCAACACGAATATCTGCAAACATCGTAAAACCATTCCACAAAACGCCCCACAAACAAACACACGAAAGTAAACTACAATGTATACGGTATATGTATATAAGTTTACTTCAATTTACGTTCGCAACGTGGAGCGTAGATCCTCCGAGCAGGCGCGCGACACAACGATCTGAAAAAAATGCTTCAAAAGTGCTTTGGGTCCTAGAAAATGTATGACGCGAGTTTGAAATTGCAATTTTGGTGACCATTGCAAGTTCATACTCGAATCTGCTACAACGTTTAGTGTCGTCGTTTCGTTCTGTCATCTCGCGTCCAAGGTCTTACCTGTCGTGCGAGTTGGTTTTCGTCGCTGATATCTCCGGTAACAAACACTTGACGCATATATGGCTCCGAGTTACGAGCCACCTGACCTGAAAGCGAGCCAAATAAGGCCATTACTGACTGATCTTTGTGTCGCCCCTATCATCACTTAACCTAGGAAAATCTAAATGATACTATAGGAACGCGCCCTGATGGTAATTATGAATACGAGTATGTGCTAATAGGTTTACCAAAGCTGTAATGTAACATGCTTTTTAAATGAAATAACTTTATCTTTCAATTAAATAGTTCGTTTTACCATCGAAGCGTAATATAGATAACTAACATAGTTTAACTTGAGAATCACATTTGAAATATATATAAGATACAAAAACACATCTCAAGCTAATTACAAATGTATAAATAAATTTACATTTATTTGGCACAGACTCGGTATTATAAATATTTGATTAATTGTTAATCATAAATAGTAAAGTAATTTATTAATTTCAATAAATTTATAATACTGTCAGTAATCACGAGTAAATGCCATAACCACCTTAATAACAAGCCATATTACCATCAATTTGCACTTTGCCAAAGAAACTAGACTGCCACTTGTAAAATGTGTGCTTTACTGTATGTATATCAGTGCAAATTAATGAAATTCTTTTCCAAATATAGCAAGAAAAATTCGTGTCATTCTCGATCTGTATAAAAGGCTATACAAAATAATTAGTTACAAAGTTCTTTCAAAATGAATACCATATGGTAGGTAGTTACAGTACCAGTATAACTTTGGAATGTGGTTTTCATACATTTACCACTTTAACTTTACAACGCAATCGAGAATCGAACGAATTCCTGATGCCAGATCACTTCATATTTTTAGAATTAAACAAACCGTATGGTCAAGCATCGCAAGACCGCTCGGCCGCGTTAACGACCCAACCGACTTAGACTACGTGTACGACCTGGAATGATAGTCGCACATCGCAAACTGCCCGTATGCACAAACAAGCTGGACAAATGTTCGATGGTGGTGATCGAAACGTTTGATTGACAAAATAAAATGACAACAATCATATATGGCGTAAGGGCTTCCTTCACTGGCCATCAAATGTACTGCCAAACTAAATATTATATACAAATTGTTGTTAATTGATATATGAAAGAAACCCATAAGAAAATATTAAACATCTTTTTAAATAAGTCAAACGAAAATAACATGATAGCTCTACAAGATTATTAGAATAATACAACTGTTAACATTTTAATGCAAAATGAATAATTTTGTGAAAGTATTTAGGCTTTAATTTTAAAAGTTCCTTTTGTCTTTTCTAATGCTAATCAACATTAAACATTTATAAAAGTAAAACTAAAATATGACTTACCAATGGTGGAGTTATTGGTTGGTACAGTTCTCCAACAAATCACACGAAGTCCAACGTTCTCAGCGAGCTCTTGGAACTTCTTTTCAATATCCTGATGGTGAAGCTTATCCAAGAAGAAGATACCAGTAGCATAGTGGCCGAAAGCCGGTAAGTCTAGTTGGTGACTGTCTCTGGAATAATCAGAAAATGTTGAAATTTTACCATATATATTCGGGATTAAGTTAAAAGTAATAAATTACTAATTCGTTATAAGTATACAAATAAGCCAATTATATACTTAGTATTAAATGTTACTTCTTTAATTGTATAAGTGATATTATATTACATTTGAGGTATACCGTAGGTACCTGTCGTAGCGCAGGATCACAAGGGCGTGACTGTAAAGCGCGATATAATAAAATATTTAATATTTTCATTTACTTCGCTCTGGTGTCGAAGCAGAGCGCGGAGTTGGGTTCCGCCACTCAATGCCTCCAGAATTCGAACAAAAATTACATTGTGTATTTGGCTAATATATATAATTGTGAAAATTAGGCCCACCCATGTGTTCAATTACATAAAAGTTTCTATAATTTAATGTATACTTTCTGGACACACTTTAACTTACTGGATACATTAATAAAATTGAAGTCGTAACTTTTGTACAGTTCTTGTTACATAAGAAATGAAGAAATTAAGTGTCAATAGAGATCAATAGGTGCTTCGCAGTGACGCTTAAGGAGGCCATTATAATAAAACACAGAAACAATAATTTAATATTAGAATAGGAAAAAGAGTAAAATGTGTGTTCAAATAAGTATTTATAATATGTAAAAAATAATCATTTTCCTACATTCACAAGGCATAAGATAATACATATATTTCTAATTTATACATAATATAGCTAGAAAACGACAACGACAAACTTTTTGAACCCCAACTACTTTGAAGCTGAAACAGCTTTGTTTTAACAAAAAATATGAAAAACAAACACGAATTTATTCAGCAGTGCTGTTTTAAAGGTCAAAGGAGCAAAACGAGATGGAAGATGCGCGCGCACACCTACGTCACCAACCAGCACTATTGACCAAGCCAACGTCGCATCAATCTTCTACGCCTAGACGTGGTTACATCAACGACGCTACTTACTTACTTTTGGTTCGCAAGGTGACACGCAGTAGGAAAACTACTGAAAGCCGATTACGGATTAAGATTTAGGCAATTACTGAATACCTAGGTATTATTACGTTTGATGATGATTGAAATGAACTTGAACATAACCTTGACTTGTCCTTGCACAATTTTTGCTTTTATAAACAAAACAAAACAAGCTAAGTCTTTCAGTATCTAATATAGAGTGAAGGTGAAACATGGTAGGTTAAAGTGACAAAATAAATCGAAATACATAATTAAATAAATAATTTAAAAAATAATCGCAATTTATATATAGATTATACTGTTTTGAAAGTAATATTTTCATAGCGGAAAAAAACTTTACGGCAAAGTAGTGACGTAAATAGATAAAGAGAGGTTACACGTAATTTTTACGAACATTATTGTGCAATCTTCACCTTTCAGTTGGTATGGGCGAATTGCTCGTGATCCCGATGACCTTGTCAATTTTGACTTGAATTATTATTATATTATAATTTAAAATTATTTTTCATAATATTGTTGGTGATTCATTTCAACAAACAATAATAAATTACACGTATAAACGTTTACTATTTAAAAAAAGAACATAAAAATTACAATTATACAGTATAGTATACAATTATACAATAAGAAGTGGTTGATGTCAGGAATTTTCTTAAATTTTGATTATTTTTCCTGAGTGAACTATGTGCAAAAATTCAGAAACACTACCTTTAGGAAACGAGATGTTATTTGTACTTCACTTACTGTTTAGATAAGTGTATTTTAATTTAAAAGTTACATTGAATTATGTTGTTTAATGTCGTAAAATTATTTTTTCTTAGTGTTTTGCCATTCATTTGCTATATATAAATTATTACACAACCATATAATGTAATATTTACAATGTTGAAAATACGTTAAAAGCCTTTAGAATGATGCAAATGATGATGAATTGATATTCATTATTACTTACTTTTTAAGAGCAATGAAAAAAAATGATTTTAATATCACAGTATAAATAACGTAATTACCTATAGTATCAAGCTAGTCCTAAGTATTTATTATTTAGCTCATTAAAATGTAAAACATCGTTTTAATAATCGAGTTTTCCTCGTATCCATGTGATTACTGTAAAAATTATTAGAAATAACAAGAATATCGTATCTATTCTGTGTCAAGATAAAGTATAATCGGGTCGTTGTACTCATACCAAACTAATAACTATGGAACTTCGTTAAAATATTTTCCGGGTATTATCTAAACATAGAGTTTTGCCACTCCACGCAGGCAACAGAATTCGACGAAAAGTAGGGAGCGGTGTGTCTTAACACCAAGCTCCCTCTGCCTATCGGGCTACAGCGTGAAGCTGTATGTATAGAAATTATTTATTAATTAGACCGGCATATGAGGAATTTCCTTTATGAAATAACCAGCAGGTAAGTTCCTTATAATTCTAGCGGATAATGTGCATTCAGAAGCTTAATACTAGTACGCCTTTTATCCTTAGCGCATATTACGTGCTATACACAGAATCATACTATAAATCTCTTTCTAAAAACGTTAGGTATTCTTGATAGTGTTGATATGTCACTATAATATTGCAAACTGAAGTTGCAATAGGCGGGCCATACTTTCAGGAGGACCGACAACCGACGGTGAAGAAAGGTCCTCGAATGGCGGACATGTCTCGGCAAAAAGGAGTACAGGGCGCCCTTCAACCAGGTGGACCGACGACCTACGGAAGACAGCGGGAACCCGCTGGATTCAAAGGGCCGGACGTAGTGGCGAGCATTAGGGGAGGATTTTGAAAGGCTGATGGATGGATGGATTATCATAATCATTGTGCAGGGGCACAAGCTACCTATGATTTTTAATTGGGGAATTGAAATATTTAATATTTTAATTTCTCCGCTCTGGTTGCAAGGCAAACACTGCGTTGAGCTCCGAGACTCAACACGCAATGTCTTGAGAATTGGGCGGAAAGCCGAGATATTATACATTCATTGATAGTTATTATTTATGTTGTAATTAAATAATTACTAATTTCGATTATATTAAACTCAGTAAAAATAACGATTTGTCACAATTTTGAGGTCATACAAGAGACAAGTCAACGTTATTTCTATTAAATGCCTTGTTTGCATTTGCAATCTTACCATATTAAAGTCAATTGGAAGTTAATTATAATTAAAAAAATTTGTCAAAGTATTTTATATCGTACTGTTTTCAGATTTGTTAATATAATTTCTTAACATTAACGTTCCATTCTACTCGAGTAAATGAAATATTTAATATTTTCCTAATCCTACATATATTTTAAATACAGGCTCAAAACGTTCAGTCAGACAGACCCTCGCAGAACAGCGCTAAGATGACACCGACGACATTTAAAAATAGATGTACATATAAATACATATAAATTACCAATAAGCGAGATAACAGTTATATTAATCCACTAGTATAAAATAAATATATCCTATATATATATATATAGTTTATTAGGCAATACCAACACAATAGTTCATATTACTTGGAATCACATCGCTTTGTGATATTTCGCGCTCATTGATTTCCAATACGAGGCGGGTCGCCGTGAATGTTGGAGCACATAAATGAATTGGATAAGCCTGAATAACGTCAGAAAAGGCCAAAACAATTTTAGGCCTAATATTACATTATTTTTACTAAGCTAGGTATTATTTTACATACACCAACATTCGCGGGATAAGGTAGAGAGAACCTGGTGTTGAGTTCTCACTTTGCCTTTTACCCAATTTCCACTAATTTTAGAAACATCAGAAGACTTGATACAATCTTAAGATTTCTGTCTAAGTGCAAATCTAATTCCATTGACATGAACAGGCATCCCGTGACACCATGAAATGAAACGGTAAGCACATGGTTATATGTTTACTATAAGAAATGCCGACAGCTGGAGTGCTGCCAACATAGCGGACGCATTGGGATATTTACCGTTCACACCGGCCGCTGAACTTAGGCGAATGAATTAAATATTCATTAACAAACTTGTTTTTTTATTTATAACACACTAGTTTAGTATCGAAACAAGATTAAAGAAAATGTGCTCAAAGGATGAATCCGTATGAAATAATTATTTCATTTGGAAAGTTAGAGAAATTCAGTGGTTTTTGGTTTAATAAATAAATAAATTTCTATAATTAAAAATAAACTCGAGACAGGAATAAAAATAGAAACGTACCTATATATAAAAATATACTATCAAGTTATAAATATATCAAAGGCTCAAAGTTCGTATAAACCCAGACCATTACATACGCTATGCACAACGAGCGGTTGATACTGAAATAGCTGAAGTTAGCGAAAGGTCAAAGTTGAAAACTATTTCATAACTCCACTGTTTTGTTTTGTTTGTTTTTTTTTTACATTTTTCCTTATATCATTTACAAAACAGTACGTCGTCGTATTTTTCCTTAAAGTTTATTCAAATTGACAGAGATAATAATTGTTATAGATTAAGATTATATTGAATGTATAAGTATATATGTATGTATTTAATTATACCTAAATTGATAATATTTTATACAAGAGATAATTAGGAGATCTGATGATGTTACCCAAATATACAAACAATATTTTCCTTTAATTTTGCGTAACTCTTATCTAACTTACAACAGAATTGGAATAAGTAACCTTAATATGGTAAGCACAGACAAACTTGCTGTAGAACGCTATATCATATTAATAATTATTTTTAATAATCTTTATATAGATTTGTTTGTTATCAAATAAATTAGATGCGACACTGCGTAGGAATCCACATAAGACGCTTTCAATAATAAACAATCAACCACTTAGATCGTTTGCCAACGGACATCTATTTTTTATATTTATTAATATTCTGTTCTATTTAAAGGGACAATAAAAAATATTTATAATAATGAAGGTGAGATGGTGTCAATAGACTCATTAGGTTTTATCTATTAAAGCGACCATCTCGGGGCCGTTTTTTTCTCACGTGACGTTCTTTTTATCATTTTTACCCTCTCTCTTAGAGAAGATAGAGTTTTGAAACTATCCTCCCCTCCACTCAAAGTCACGTGTATTTTTAATATCTACAACGAAATCTTGAAAATTTTAGAATATTATCTTTAAAATAATGAAAGGTAATTATGCCTCTGTAAAATATCGAAAGCGAAAAGTCGAAAATATTTTTATTGCTTTATATTGATATTTCGTGACTTTTACTGAACAACTATCTAGGAACCTAATGTAATACGTAAAAACTGTATATATAATAAATATGTAACTGTATAAATAAATAATATGTACCAATTATCACTGTCCATAGATCTAGATAATATTAAAATCACATCTACATTGAAATTCTAGTCATATTGTATTTGGTCTTGGTACCCATAGGGAATGGTATCTCTGACAACAATGGTCTCCGACACGAGGACTAACAAGTTTATGAAACTGCGCATTAAAATTATTATTGCTCTAAAAAAAACAAACATAGATAACATAGTGTCGCGACACTACCTTCTCCGCTTTTCGACCGCGTATTGAGCGTCGGAATTCGACGCCGCGCCTATCTACTATATTAAATGAACTATATAATT
>FASU01027894.1:0-12059 GCA_001486225.1 Heliconius pardalinus sergestus
TTGGAAATTCTAAAGATAAAGCCAAGCATGCGATATGCTTTAGCTATCGTTCTGTTGATATGTAAATTAAAGGTAAGTTTATTATCTAGATGTAGATATAGTAGTTACTGAGATTAGCACGTAAAACGCCAACAAATTCTTCAATGTTATAATAGAATGGATTACAATACAGTAGTAGTTGCTGTTTATGAGAATGGACCCCATGATCTAACTAGATTTTTGCGGTTTTAAGTTTTATAAAATCGACTCTAACGAGTTGTTTTTTTTTAATACAGTAATGTTAGTAGAAAATTCCACTTATTTTAGATATTACGGGCTTGTAAGTAAAGTCAATAGCCATAGCCACTCTAAATGTATTAATATTATTAAACGGACATTATAAAGCGTTTTGTACCTAAATTAAAGTTAAATCCAACAATTGCATCACGATTATAATGAAACAATTAAAAAAGTTTTATCTTCTAAATAATATTTATCTACGTCTAGCGCGAAAGAAAAGATAAAAAAAATAAAACAAAAATGGCCGTTCCACCCGTATCACGTTACCTAGGGGCGGGCTGTCAGTGTGCGTACGTCAGATCGCTTCGGCCTCATTGCTTCGAAACGAACTACTCACTTTGTGAGCGACGTATTGACCGAAATACGATACTGGGGCTTCTTCTACTTCTTTGATAGTTTTGAAAATGCATTTTTTATTAAATGCAGTTTATTTAAATTTAAATTATATTTGGGAATTGTTGGCTGTTTGTTTTTTTTGCTTTACACTGTATCCCGCTCATGTCAGGGTAAGCAGAGGGCACCTAGTGTTAAGACATTCCGTTCAAATCGAACCCACAACCGGTCGCGCTTACAGTCGCACGTTTGTACCCCTGCGCCATGATTGGCCTCATGATTGCAATATAATTATTGTTTATGCAATTTGACGTCGGAGTCGTAATCCAAGTCTGATTGTTTATTGACGACGTCGCCCACTTCGCGTGGGTTACCGGAATGATGAATGATGATTCATGGTTTCGGTTCGTGGCTACATATGATGTCGATTCGATTCCTCGATAAATGGAATTATAAAAAAAATTCTAACCAGTATTGTAATTTGCACAATCGACCAAATATAGATACTATGTAGCTTCATAATATTAAGGTACATTTTATTTAACCCTTTTAACAAAATGATTTAAAATATAACAATACACTCTATATAAAATTGTGATCTTTCTTAATATTGTTATTTTGTTTATTGTAATTCTTTTATTACTTAACCTGTAAAATAAATATAATCCATATTTAATTATTAACCATCTTAATTTGTTTCATTCCAGCGGCGGCACGGGCGATAAGCAACTAGACTCGTCCACCGACGACGACAGCGACGCGCCCCACGCGGGCGCGCACGCGGCCCCGCTCTACCCCCTATACGAACACCCCTTAGCTCACCTGCAGTACCATCATACGTGACGCTATTTATAAATTGGAAAAATTTTTGGTCATTTTGAGTATATTGTTGGGTAATTTTGTCAATTTTTTAATTTCTCCTATGTGTAATTGTACCCCTTTGGTAATTTTTATTTGGTACAGACAAAAATAATAATTATTTCTATTTCTTTTTCAATTATAGAGAAAATCAATTTATCGCATCACATTTTTTATATTAAATATAGTCAACATTCTACCTTAAATTGTATACAAAGCCTGTATTATAATGTCTTAACATAAATTAAAGACCTTAAAAATTACATAAGCATGTGAATATACAAACATACACCTAATTTTTCATAATAGTAGGAACAACTAGTATTTTTACATTTTAAACTTTTACATTTACTAGTTCGTGAAGTAATTTTTCATTTAAACTTTTTACATTTACCAGTTAGTGTAAAACAGTTTATATATCTTAGTCACTTTTATAGTATTTAATAAATAAAATGAGAGTTAGTTTTATTTGTTAAGACTACTTTTATTTTGATTGATTCTTGACTATTAAGTAATTATTATTAATTATATCTATATATTTTGTATATTTCTTTGCAATAAATATAAACATAGTTTATAAGATCAGCTTTTATTTATATTATTATTGTATTTTATAATCAATGTTGGCATTAAATAAAATCATAACAAAAACATAAAAAAATATTATTCATCGTCTATAAATATTTATATAAATACTCAGCTTAGGAATTGAACCATAAACTATTATAATTATTATTAAAAAATATTTTTAGCATAATTTTGCCAACATTGATTTCAAGTTCTTTTGCTTTAGCTTCTTAAAACCATAAAGAATCTTGAAATATCCTAATAGACTTTTAATAGTAATTCAATCAGAAATAATAATGTATTCGTTTTATTTAGTATTTATTACTTACTAGATAATGTTCGATTTCTATACATTTTGTATTAATATCCAGATGTTTACCTTATTATAAAAAATAATGATTAATTACAGTGTAAATAATATTGTAAGTATTTAATTTTAGTGTATATTTAATGTTTGAATGATTTAATACCTTGAATCGCTACTAGTTCAATGAATCATGAATCACTGTAAAATTAATTTATATGAATCATTGTAAAATTAGTGTAAAAATTAAATAAATTTAGTATAAAATTAGAGAGTTTTGTTTTATTTACGTGTAATTTGATAAATTTGAATCTTAATTTTGACTTATCCTCATTGCAAAGAAATAAGGATATTATTTGGTTAAAATTTCTTCGAAAAATGTCTATAAATTCTATATTCTATGAAACAAATAAAAGTTTTAGTTAAGTTATAGTTTTAATTGTTAGTTTTTTTAGGTTTAATAATAGTTAATATGTTAATGATAATATAAATTATTAGGTTCATTTTCACTCAGGAGAATGATATCATTCACAATGTATGCAAGATTGATGATTGAAAGTAGGTACCTAATTGTATACGCAATGGTCCTAGGTTCAATTTCTACGCCCCTCGCGAATCATTATATCTAAAACTAACGTCCCGCTGGTTGCTGTTGGAGCTATTCAATTATTTAGACAAATTGCAAACGAAAGTTTATTTGCAAATATTTGTACCTATAAGAAACTATTTTAAATTCTTTACTTAACACAACGTATCTACCGCGTATCATTGAGGACGCCTCGTTTTCAAAAGAAAAAACCACATAAGCGCGAGGTGCGGACGCCAAAAATTGGGGGATCTCGAGCTTTTTCTGAAATTCGAGCTTAGATCTCTTTCTGAGATAAGTGTGCTCAACTGAAAAACTAGCTTTATAAAACTATATAGACTTAATGCAAATGATTAACATAGTCTATCATACATTTACTAGCGTACGTGTTCTAAGTCTGTTAAATAGGCTGATGTAGACCGCAGCAGTTTCTAGGTCACTTTTAAGTTATTGACGCAAATTATGGATTTGCTGTTTGGCAAAAAAGTAGAGATTTAAGTACAGTCGATCTAATATATTGTTTACTTTTGTTTTAAATTTAATATTTACTTGTGTTATAAACGTATATATATAGTTATATATCTAATTGATTTTTAATTGTTTGAATTTAAGAAATAAGTACATGGGTACTTTATTATATTTTCTTTTTTATAATATAGCTTCACGATGTATTTTGCACATAGCAGGATAGGCATAAGAACCTAGTGTTAAGAAATTAATTTTATGTGTTTTTTTTTGTTTAGTTATTATGAAAGAAACAAATATTATTATTGTAAAACAAAAAAAAGTGCTTAAATATTAATAGAATGTGAATTTATCTTTAGTTTTAAAATTTATTTACGGTTTTATTTTACCAATATACGTACTCATAATAAATATGAACCCGACTGTACCTTCGGAGAAAATTAGTATATAAAGTGAAATTGAATCAAAGAAAGAGACATATTATCTACACAGATTGTTATACCTTCACTTATTTGGTAAGTACTTATTTTAAATTATAATTTTTTATATTAGTTTTTATTATCCATTGAGGGCATTGCGTCGCAGCGTCTGACTGTAAACGCGACGGTTGTTGATTCGAATTCCACTTGGGAAATAGTTTATGTTCATGTACCGGCTCTGGCAAGATAAAGCGTGAATCGAAACAACAACCCATTTCATCGACTTTTTAGAATATACATACCCAAATCCCTTACATTACATCCCATAGAATAATTATTTTGTTAAGACTTAAATTCTATATCCATATCTGATAATAATTTTTAACTATTAATTTTTTTCTTCTAGGTAACCTCAAAAAGCAAGAGAGGCAATTCAAAATGGTTGCCAAATTACTTGCAATATTTTTAATAATACCCACAATATACGCTAAAATAAATGTCGATATATCAACAACTAACGATAATAAACGTGACGTCCACATTTCTGGTAGTGTCACCAATTTAATAACTGAAGAAGAAAGAAAAACCTTCGGTCTAACCGACGAAAAGGTAAAGCAAACTATTGCGAAATACTTCGGTTCGATTCCCGACAACGTGTATCTACAAAGCCCAACGCCATGGGGTGATTTATTCAAGACTATGAATTGGCAACAAATAAGACGCATTGTTTTACCCCAAAAAGCTGCAATTTTGTCCGCAAAATCTGAACCAGTTTTAGTAAAAACTAAAGAATTCTTAAATGATGGTAGTACAGAAAAATCTTTTAACACTGAGATGTTTGAATACGTCACAAATGCGGTTTCTTCCAAATGGGATAGTGACGGAAAATTAAACGTCGAAGATGTTTTATACGAATTCGATATGAAGACCGAGCCTACCTTCCTTACTTTTCTATCAAAATGGGGCGAAGATACCGACAAATACATGCCAATGACCATTGGTTCAGAAGTCCAATTGACTTTAGCCCCAAAACAAAAAGTTTTGACCGAATTATACGTAACTAAGGAAGAAATGGTTATCAGAGTGGACTACGAAACCAGTTTAGACGGCTACATTGCTATGAATTTCGACAAATTATATAAGGGCCACAAATTCTGGTCGGTCAATATAAATAATATTTTAGCTTCAAGCGGTCTAAAGACTGTGGTCCATACATCTGAGGTGATAGATTTCGTTCAGTTCACAGATCCCAGGGTGGTAGTCAAAGATGCTGTGACCGGTGAAGTCGTTAAGACTGTGCTTTTGAAAGTTTTGTAATATTTGTGACGTTTTGGCTGATATTTAGTAATATATTGATTTTAGCTTACAAATTTGATGTGTTATTACCTAGTTACTTCTTTAAATTTTCATTTACGTCAGTTTATTTTGCATAATTTATATATTTAACTTTTTGAATTTTGACATTTAAGCCGAAAACTCTCTTAAAAAAAGACCACAGTTTTTTCAATCCTTTTTTTCACCACGATATATACAAAAAATAAAATAACATATAATTGCTTTACAAATTTATTAAGCAATTCGAGCCTAACGTACGGCGTAGGTATTGTTCATTATTGAAAAAATAAATAAAACTACTAAATTATACTAAGGTCTTTCCAAATCATAAGTTACCGATAACTTAAACAACAGATATCAAAGAATCTTCAAGATACCAGTAAGTTATCTAATAGTTATCAGATGGAATCGAACCTGTATATTCCTACAAAGGAAGCATAGACGAGTCAGTATTCATTTTATACATGAAATATTAGTGTAAAATTGGAAAATGTATGTAGATTTTCTTTATTCAAGTTATCTATCGTATTTATCACATTTAGGGAGAGCATTATGCACAAGAAATTATGAACATAAAACAAAATTAAAAAATAGTAAAATAATGATTACGAATTCTAAATAACATTTCTACGATCAACAATTAATTAAATAGAACAAAAGTTGTTCATTTTCATATTTCAAAATTATGTGTCACATTATTCGATTTGTATAAAACGGCATAAGTATAAATATGCTATAATTTCGGCCATTTTTGTGATTTTTTTATAATTTTTTTGTCAATTTTTTCCTTATCACAAAGCTATAATGGCTTTTAAACGTAATCAACTTTATATTACATAGAAGAAAACATGTCTACATTGTATTGATAATATTGAAATACTTATAAAGAACGGTAAGCAGAGGATACCTAGTGTTAAGACACTCCGTGGTACACTTTCTTTTCATAAATTTCATCTAGACATTGCGTGTTGAGTAGAGATTAGTGCAGGCGAAGCCGCGGTTGAGTCGCTTGTAAAGTCGTATTTTTAATTCAATCTAGTATTTGAATTCACTACTATCACGTTGAAATTTACGTATGTTTAATTATTAATATATACTTAATATATTAAAAAAACACTGTAGACATGCTATTTCTAATTAAATATTTAATTATTACTTCAAATTTAATTAAAAACTTAACTAGCACAAAACAAATTAATTCATATTTAAATAATTTAAAAAAAAATGAAAATTTATATAATGTTCAATACTTGGATAATTTTAACATAGTGATTTTTCATGAAATAACATAAAAAGGCGGAATATACAATAACAGTGTAACATACATATTATATCTACATCATGTTAGCTAACGCGATCTTTATAGGTAAATGGCCTAAGTCGTATTTTAATTTTATTTAAAAATTATGTACTAGAAACTAATGTAACTTTGACATTAAGAATTATATGGCGGAATTTAACGTCACACTTCCTCAAAGTACATTACGTAAGTACTTTTAAAGTTACATTATAATTCCTCTTATCGGTTAAAACAAATCACGGCGTTAAGTTTCGGAGAACGAAGTGTCCTTGAATACTTAATACGAATGTTTAAGATTATAAAAAAATGCATTAGACCATTTCACAATTAAACCGTTACATAAAATAACATTCCCTCAATTTCTAATTATTTACAAAATTGTAATATTATCTATATATAATAAAAATAACATAAATTTATGAAAAAAGAATACTTTTAAACATTATGCAATTTGAATTTGTCTATTATTTTGATATTACAAATGTAACTATATGCATATGTCATATAAAGAATTCTTAATGCAGAATCGAAACTACATACCTTTATAATATTTAAGCTAAATAATAAATTAAACATTAATTTGCAATACATAACATATTTAGTAAAAAAAAACTAAAGTAACTAAAGTTCGAAATTTTAAAGTGAATAATAAAAATAAAGGTTTTATCGAAAGAGAAAGATATATTTTACTTATGGCAATTTAAAATAAATAAGAACAGTCGTGGCGCAGGGGCACAAGCACGCGATTGCTATTGTCTCAGTCAGTCAGTCAGAGCTTGTCGATTCGATTTCCACTCGAGGAAATGAAATATTTAAACTTACTAGTTCTGATAACATGAGCTGAGCACGGCGCTGGGTTTCGTTTAGAAAATCGAGAAGTGCCCTAATAGCAACAGTGTCTTAACACTAGTTTCTTAGGTACCCTCTGCCTACCCTGCTGTCATCCTGCCTGTCATCGCTCGCGTACAGTCCGCGCTCGCTCTGATCCAGTTAGGATGTAAGTTCATTGTGGGGACCGTTGATGACACTTATATACTACTACATCTATAGCAGAGTTCAGGCTGTCGGCCGAGGTTTGCTCGGCTGTCGGTCAATGAGTGCGATCTGACCCCATATTAATTGAAACCGATCCGATCGAACCTAAATACATAAAATACTTTTCTTTCCTTGCGAAGTAACAAGGCAAAACGCGGTGTGGAGTTTCGCCATTCAATGTCTCGAAATTTGGGAGATGCGTCTGGAACGAAGTGTCTTACGAGTAAAACTAGGTGCTTTGTATTGTATTGTTACCTGTTGCATGTAGTTGCACTAATTAACCGAAATAGAACATCTGGCTACGAGTACATAAAGTAACGGAGCCTAGTCCATCAATCGATATGGGTCAGTACGGAAACATTGAATCGAAATGGCGTCTATTTTAAAACTTAAAACGGCAGTGCATAATAAAAACATAAGATGTTATTCATATAAATAGCCAGTGCCTGTTCGGTTGTGGCAGACGCTTGCTTCACTCGAGTCCGGGCGTAGCTAGACTGGTAAACGGCAAGTCGACGGTGGGACCCGGTTCGATCCCGCGTAGGATTGTTAATTGTGTAAATACTAGTTATTTACACGTACATTTACATTTTTTCCATAAAAAGTAGGTTGGCGCATCTGGTTATCCTTGCTTGTGTTTCTTTCTTGTAAATAATACACAAGTTTTGAACTTTAGTTGTCAAAGTAATGCAGGATTTTAATTTTATAAGATTTTTGTTTTGTTTCAGGACTAGGACTAGCATTTGGGTTCCAATATTTCAATCTTATTTATAGAGAAGCAATTTGATTGGTCAAAACAATGTCATCATATAGAAATTATGTAAGTTTTTTAAAATATTTTTAAGAAAATGCCTGGCTATTTTAATATTTTTTTTAAGTTTCGTTTATCAGCCGCGTTTTGTGTATGTAAGACGGAAAATTAAAATTATTTACCTTTCTATGCGCAGTATATAGCGTGAACCTAAAAGAAATTGAACGGGTATCGAACTCACAATCTGATTTTTTTTCAATCAGACGCCCTTTTTAAATGTTTTTTTTTTATTTTAGCAAATTTGTTATTTCTATAACAAAATAAATACGAGTGTAAGAGAGTGCACTTTTCAGTTTGCTATTAATCAGTCTACTGCAAGAGTAAAGGGCTCAATAAAGCCCTCGTATGTTATCTACGAGCACATTCCGTTAGCTATTTATAAAGCGTTGTAGAGAACAGCTTTATTAATGATAGTGTGGAGTGAGCATTAGGGATTTGAACATATTACGTGATTGAATGTACGCACTCATAGTGTTTAGTTTTTTTTTTTAGTTAATTGTTTAAAATATTTTTTTAGCTTCCCCCTGTATTTCCCCCTCGAAAAGCAGGATAGGCAGAGAGAACCTGGTGTTAAGACACTCTGCATAAGCGCAATCTCAAGTTTTGGATCAGAACTTAAAGCCACTCTTAGGAATGGAAATTTTACCAAAACTACTGACTTTCTTTTACAGTCAGACGCTGTGCCTCGATAGCCCCTTAATGTTGATGAATTAATTTTAGTTCTTTCCACTTTTCAGTATGATTCATCGACATATGGAAAAAATAGAGAATCTAGAACCTCCAGCATATCTTCTGACCGACCAGCCACTGTCACTGCGAAATATACATCCACGCCTTCATACAAGTCATCCAGCATTCCTGTGCTAAATGATACCCGTTCTACTCGAGAAGAAACTCCAATATCAACGATCACGAATCGATATGCGAGCTATAACAAAACAGCAACAACTGATAAACCAATATCTAAATATGAAAAAAAAGATTATTCCAAACTGGCCGTTCCTTCAGTCAACACGACCAGAAGTCGAGATGTAAGTCCAGTATCTAAATACAGCATCAGTCGCACATCAAGGCACACCAGCCCCGAAAGAAGACTAACCAAAAGTTTCAAGGATAAAAGCCAAGATTTAAGTTCTGTTGATCGTGACAAAGACATTCCAATTAAGACTGATAAGACTTCTAGTTACAGTAGCCTATCAAATTATAAAATATATCCGCGCACACAAAGTTACTCTAAGCCGAGTCCTGTGACTAGGGTAGAAAGTAAACCTGAACTTACAGTAAACCGATATGCTATTGCCAATCGATTAGCATCGTCGAGCTACTTAAGAAGTCCCACTCCTATCAAAAGAACATCTATTTCACCTATCGATCATCTTGAAACAACAAAGACAGATACCGATAAACACAAATTAACAAAAATTATAGCAGAAGAAAAAACAGAAAAACAAAATGAAGATAGCAAAATTTGTAGTCAAAATGGCACTGAAGTTATTGTTGACAAGAATGATGATATTGAAAAAATTGCCGTTATAACTCGACACACATCACCTACACCACCTGGTTCATCGGCGTATGTGAGAATGAGAAGAGCGGATATGGCAAAAACAGTCGAAAAAATTCTTACACGAACTAGAAAAAGACCTGAAATGATAGATAAAGAAATACAATCTGACCGACTTGATGACCCCACACGAGCAAGCAGGTTTGGTAGCACAAGTAGAACTAGTGTGACAAATTGGACATATTATTCTCCTAATTCGACAAACTATACCGGTTACGCAGGAAGGTATTCGACGCAGTATTCCAATTTAAGAGAAAACAAAAGAAGCAGTCGCAGCCGAAGCAAAGAACCTATACCAGTAGATAACCAAAATTCCTACTCTAATTTAGACGAAAATGATGTAGGAACATTTACAGTAAATAGTCACCTTGATGAAAACACATGCCTTGAACAACCAAAGGAAACATCCGAAATTATAATTAATGTAAATCTTAAATTAAAGAAATCTAACAGTCTACAATCAACAGTCACACCAACAGAATTGCTAACACCTGAAATCACCGTAACTAATAATCATCAGCTGCCACCACAACCACCCAAATCAGAAAATGTTAGCAAAATCAAAAAGGTCAAAGTACGTAAGTCAAGCACAGATTCTTCTTCTGATTCCACATCATCAAAGAAAGTCGTTAAGAAAAGAAGTAAATCAGCTAGCTCCACTGACTCAGAACAAAATAGTGAAAAAGGTCCCCAATTAAAAGATTTAAGTAAAGCAGCGTCAAAGGGTTTAAGTAAAACTTCATCTACTACAAATGTACCACATGGAATATCAAAATTAAAATATAGTAAATCAAGAGAAAGTAATAGTCCAGAATCTAGTGTTACGTTATCAACGCAATCTTCTATTAGTGAAGATGAAACTGTGCTAAAATCGAAAACAAATGACGTTTCTAAGTCTGCATCTAGTGAAACTGCAACATCAAACGGCAATACAAATATGCAAGTATCAAAGAGCGAAGGGACAGAGGCAGAGGAAGCTAAATCATTTTTAATTAGAGCTTTAGCGCCTGTTACTAATTTGTTTAAGTTAAGACATCAGGACACTATTGAAAACTCCCGTTTAATAGAAAATGCTGAAATATCAAGTAAAGATAGTACAAATTTAACTGATAGTGGACCAAATAAAAGTAAAAATATAATAGCATCTAATGATGAAGCTTTAGTTAAGCTGAAAGCTATAAGACCTCTTGAAACTAATGATCAAAAAGTGCCACTAAAGTTAAACTGCTTTACAGATGATGAAAAGCCCTGGTGGCTCGACAGTAACGCAAATATTCCTGAAGGAATTGAACGACTGACTCCTCCTAGAAAATCTTCCAGTGACAGTGATAAAAGTGAAAAATTGAACTTGTTTCAAATAAAGCCAAATGAATCTGGTGAACGAAAAGACTGGAGATTGACAAGTAATGATAATGTGATAAGTAATAACAAACAAGACTCACAAAACAGCTTGGCTTTAAGCAAATCTGGTTCAGATCAACGAAATTTCCAACTGAGGCGGATACGACACATCGAATCTGGAGAACGTCCATGGTGGCTGTCTAGCAGTAAAAACATTCCAGAGGGAATCGAGAAACTACCGACACCTCCACCACAACCAGATAGTGACTCCTCGGACTCTGAAGAGGTAGAAGTGTACGTGCCATCTACTCAAGTTCCACCGTTTCCTCTTCAATTACCTGATGACGAACCACTCGGAGACAGAAGAAGTCCTGAAGGCTTGGAAACTCCAAATGATGGTTATAACTCTATAGGTCGTCGCTCTCCTTATGAAAATAATCGCCACTATCGACGCGAGTCACTAAAGTTACCGTATCAAAAAGGTGCACAGAAATACATATCACGGTATACAGATATCGACGACATATTGGGCACTTCAGGTCATATTTACAGTCCATTCATGGATTCCATATTAGCCAAAAGAACCGGTCAGTCACCATTTGATGATGACGAATGCGAGGAGATAGACCCTACTCAAGTACGAATCCACGACAGCACCGCGCAGATGCCTATAATCAAGAAGCTACGATGCAGGTAACTAATATATATCTACCTCTTTGCCCAGTCGAGGCAGTCGTGGGGTAGTGGGTTCGGTCCTCACTCAGGGGAATGATTATATAGATTATTCTCATTTCCTCACTCTGTTTATAAACAAAGTGTATTGAGTTGAGTCGAATTGAGTGTCGTCACTCAACACGCAATG
>FASU01027898.1:0-16931 GCA_001486225.1 Heliconius pardalinus sergestus
AATGTTACCATGTGAGATAGGATTACGTCGTTTGCTGGAATATATTAAAGTATTGCATTTTAGGGTTCCGTATCCAAAGTGTAAAACGGGAGTCTATTACTAAGCCTCCACTGTCTGTCTGTTCGTCTGTCATCAGAGTGTATTTCACGAACCGTGATAATTAGACAGTTTCAATTTTGACAGACGTTGTATGTCTGTGATCCGCTATAAAAATAAATAATAAAAAACCGAATAAAATAAACATTTAAGAGGACTCTCATACAACAAACATGATTTTTTTTATAGATAATGGGATCTACCGTCAACGCTCCTTTCCACATTTTGAATATTTACAATGTACTAAAAATTGCCCAATAATAATAGAAATTATAAAAAAACGTGTTTAAATTAAGAATAAGATCTTGAAATAATTATACAATTACCTTTTTGTTTCCCAAAAAATACGCAAAGTTTAGTGATGCCATTTTCAACTAACGCTCTCTTGACCACGGCTTGTGAATCGGTCAACAAATGAGATACTGTCGACCGCACCTAACAAAATACATTTAAAATTTAGTAAAATAGTAAAATTGCTTAACAACAAAAACGGTTTCTCCGGCCTACCAGGGTAGGCAGAGAGAACCTAGTGTTAATATACATCATTACTTTTTTTAATAGTTTCTGGCTCCTGCGTTTTTCTTGGTTAAGTTTTGGCTTTTGTGAAGGGTAAAGTGAACATTGATCGATCTATCAGTAAAGTTCACCAATTATTATAGTGATATATATTCATGAGGGCTAGTAATTACATTTAAATATCATATATCATTCCACTAAGCGCTGAGACGATTGTGCCACGATGGCCTCAACGATAGATTATATTATAAATAAAATTGTTGTTGAATCTTAACTTTGAACCGCTACTCATCGATTAGCGTCAAAATAATTCCTACTGAATTATACACAAATAAAACATTTTTTTACTATTCCTTAAAAAACATTAACATGACTAAATACTTACAAACATTTAAAATGACTAAATACTTACAAAAATCCTAATTCTATATACATTAAAATTAATATACCATTTCATGTAGGGCCGAAAGTTCAGTTTCATAATTAATATTTGTCGCCTCCTTTTCCGCCATGTTCTGAGTTTGATCCAAAAAACGAACCGCTATTTCCGCTAGTTTAGCTATAAATCAATAAAAGTAAAAATTAAATATGTACTTTTTCGTTAAATATATCTATTTATATAACCATTCTAAAAAAATGTTTCAATTATTATTAACTGTTTAAATCATTCTAAGAGACTATAAATACAATAACCATGAACTTTAAATACAAATCTACCTATATTGTTAGCATATGCTATCCTCACGGGGAGAGCGGGGTCACTGGCTCTAGGCGCCAGTTCGGGCAGTATGTACTCCGGGAACACGTTGCTATCCTGCGTGGGTAGTGATCGGACACTAGACACACATTTAGTTACACACCATATTGATGCTGCACGGACTCGGGCTTCTGGGGCGTGGGAGAGATATATCTAGAGATAACGGAGAGTGTAATTGGTTTGAGTGATTTTTTAAATTCAAAATCTCTCTAATCAAATATAAAAAGAAATAATGTTTTAAATTTAAGTTATGATTAAATAACAAAGATACTAAACATAGGCATCTCTTAATTTAAAATGTTATTAATACTTACAATGTAAGGCAAAATCCTGTCCAAAATGACTTCCGAACTAGAATTCTCGCACAAAAGTTGTAATATTTCCAAGCAATGCAATTTTGAGGTGCAATGATGCAATCCTCTTATACAGGATGTTACTAACGACGTTATAAGTATCAATCCTTCCCCATCCGGTCCCATTTCCTTATTTTCCGGTGTTTTATCCTCGTTTTCCTCTTCAAAATCCGCGACATTAACCGTCATAACTCTAAACCCTTCTTTTATTAGCGCATCAATTTCAACTTTTTGATTTTCTGTTGTTTCGTCTACTAGATCTTGATAGTTTTTGGTATTTGACGGTTGTGTGAATATTTTTATTATGTTTTTTATGTCTTGGTATATTCTTGTTATTTTTTCATCCGCCGGAAGGATGGGTTGCGCGGAAAATATCAACATGTAGGATTGGAGGAATGAGTAAAAATATTCGGGGAATAACCTGCAATGCGTGATATTATTTTTTTATAAGAGATAAAAAAGATGAGACATAGGTTCAAATCCTATAAATTCGCCAATTATATGATATAAATAATAAAATGAAACAAAGTAATAAAATAAAATAAAAACAGACCAATATTTATCACAACATATTTTTATTGTCTTACTCTGACAAGACCAAGCGTAGTTTATAATTCCATTCAATCGTATGAAGCCGTCGTGGTGCAGGAGCACCTGCGTGTGACTTATTATTTATGAATATTTTCATTTCTTCGCTCGCTAGTACCAGCAAAAAGCGCAGCGTTGAGTTTCGCCACTCAATATTCAATGCTTCCGGAAATTGGGAAAAAGCGGGGAATGGAGTGTCTTAACATTAAGTTCCCTTTGCCTACTCTGCTACATGCGGAATACTACGTGAAGCTGAAAGAAAATAAAATATCATCTACATACGTGCCCCTAGCTTCATCCAAATATAACTCCGCACTTCTCCTATCCTTCGGATTTCTTTCTGTCATTGAATGCAATAGGTTTCTAAGTTCAGGTTCGCTTGAGTCCGGTAATGTCATAGTGTTGGGTCTCTCTTCGCCATTCCTATATGCTAAAAGACCTGGGAGGTCCAGAGCTGGTGTGCCATCGTTCCATAGCTCTACAAGGGCACAGCTGAAAGTGTTGAGTTGAGTGTGAATAAATAAAATTTTATGTAGAAATTGTGGCCCAATGTATTCAATCGCTAGTCAGGGGTACTAATTATTATCATTTTCTTGTTTGATGATAACAAAAAAAAAACAAATTAGCCGATTAAATGATACAAATAATGAAGTGAAACAAAGTAATAACAAAAACAAAAGTCAAAATTTTATTTAAATATATTTTAACTGTCCCGCTCTGATAAGACCAAGCATGACTAAGCCTTGGTCATGCTTGGTCTTAATTATTTTCATTTCTCGCAGCGTTGAGCTCCACCACTCAATACACACTGTCCCGAATCCGGAGAGAGAAAGCAGGGAAGTGAGTGTCTTAACACTAGTTACTAATGTAACATTTGCTATGTTATGGATTCAACATAAAGCTAAAAATATAGTTGATTTATAGTAATATGGTACATTACTCACATTTGTTTTTCATGTAATGTTTCAATGTATTATTCACAAAGTTAGTATAATTATAGAATAATGTATAATATTTATTGCAGAGATATCAAAACATACTTACCCTGTTGAAAATATATCCATGCTAGGTACAAGTTCTCCAATTTTACATGGTGATTCACTTAACAGTAGCCCACTAGCACCGTCATCTGACTAAAGAAAATAATTATTAATATTAATAAATTTTTTAAATTAAAAATTGAACTATTTCCATATATATGTAAACTAAGAAAGATAAAACCTACTAAATGTATGTCACTTGTTGATTTATGATTCTTGAAGTAGCAGTGTTTGATAAATAACGAGTGGATGAAATTAACGCCACATTTTGACTTATGAGTGTGGGTAATTAAAAATAATACCTTCCAAGTCTTTTCAACATGTTGAATAAAATGATTATAAAAACTATAAAAATAATGTTATAAAATAATATATTACTGTAGGTTTGGCATTAGGATCGGGTGCTCCAACAAATCTTTCCGGTGCAACATAGCATAGCCTTCTTCTAGAAGTGTCAAAGAAGTAACTGAAGTCCGCCGGATTGTCGTCAGGTAGGAATGTGGGCTTGAACGACGCTATATCAGTAATGAGAACCCATAGCCATGATGTTACCATTATATTTTCTAACTGTGAAATAGATTTTTTTTATTTAACAGTCTCATGGTTTCTATGATGTATAAAAGAGTAGGCAGAGTAGAAGTAGAAATTGGACTGAAAGTAAAGTAAAGATAAATTGTATTCTTTTATTGTTAACTTCCCATATCCTACATGAAGCAGGGTAGGCAGAAGGAACTTTGTGTTAAGACATTTTGTTTTCCATTATATTGGCTTCCTATATAAACTAATAAATAAACCTAACCTCATGCTTTGTCTTGCCAAGCGGAAATATGAAATTAATTCACTCATCTGAGTAGGAATAGAACCCAAATCCACAGTGTTTACAGTCAGTTCCTGTTTCACTGTGCTATGATTGCCTCTAAAAAAATATAGAACATTTTTTTTTATATTAAATATTAAAATATAATTTTATCAACTGGGGACGCAGCTTATCAACATTGAGCTTACATTTTTGACCATTTACCAAGATGAAAAAATAGTAATCATAAAAACAAGACAAACCTTAATATCACCATGACATATACCAAGTTTGTGCATTCTATGCAATGCATAAAGCACTTGAAATGTTATCCATTTCTTCTCTAATACAGTTAGGAACGGCCTAGTCGCCATTCTATCATATACACTGCATTTACAATACTCTCTCATGAGAAGACCTGCTTTATCTGTTAGCTAAAAGAAACAAAATGTATAGAAAATTAAATAGTATTTCTGATGGAATTCTTCATTCCCTCTTTAAGATGCCAATTATCAATAGAGATATTAAATAGAATAGAAATGTAAGGTAAAAGGGAATTAATATAATAACTTACAATGACTCTTTGAAATGGCAAGCAATTAAATGCTGATGCTAGTTGCTCTTTTATTTTTAATATTCTCTCTTTGTGTTCAGCAAGAGGCAGTGATGGATCATGGACAGCAAACACTTTCACAACAACGAGACCTTCTCTGGTGCGTGCCCTTGCTACTTTAAAGAATCTTGTGGAACCTAAACTGTTGAACATAATGAAATAAATAAGTAACGACAGTATATTAGACACTTATTGACAACTGCGTAAAACTTACTATTAAATAATAGCAATTATAAAGCATAATTTAATTTAAATTGTACAAAAAAACAAAAATTCCTTATAGTTACCTTTGATCAAATAATAAGTCGACATGATCACTTAAATAATGTTCCACTGGAAATATCTGGGAAGGTGCTACTCCTACGAGTTGATTACCCATTTTGATAAAATATAATAACAAGTCTTTTAACAACACAATTTAAAGTAAGTTTTTATTTAAGCAATTAACTATGTATTTAACCATATCATCACATTGTTTAACTGAGCACGAATTAATTTAGTAACAACTTTATAATAAAATTAGCTATAAATTTAGCTTTTAGAATTAACAAAACAATGGAATTGTAGCTTGTTTTGACAAGTACTTAATTTTTTGACATTGACAATAATCAGGTGTCGTTGACAGCTGTATACATAAATATTGTAGTCATAAAATAATATTATGTATCTATGAGATCATAATATAAAATATAACTTTGTATTTTTTTCTAATGAAAATAATGTAAATCATGAATCAGAATCTAAATGATTACTGTAATCTAAAACTTTTATTAGAAGCTCTTAGAAATTACAATTAAATTTGATAAATATAATAATTTACAGTACTATAATAATTTACAAAATAAGTACCACTTTTGGGCAAAATTCTGTTTTCTATTTTAATAGCATTAATTGTTTTATCATTTTCATAATTCAATTATGTTAGTAGTGCACGGTGGGTCGCATAGTAATGAAAAAGACAAATGATTGTGTCACATCATAATTTCTTATAAAAAATACGAAATGATAGATTGTTTAGGAAATGAAAAAAATCATAATTTTGCTTTCAAGTATATTCTTATGTAAAAAAATCATATATACTAATTTACGAGTACAACTCGTAAGTCGTAAGTCGTTAACTTTAGTCGTCATTAAACAGCTGTCACTTTTGCTTTATCATTTATGGTCTGTCTCTGTTCTTCTACAAATAAGCAGTATTTTACATCCACCCTTTTTTTCAATTATCAGTTACTTATTCACAGAAATGTCCTCTAAAAGTGAAAAAGATCGAGCCAAACAGATCCAGGATCGATGTCAAAATATATTGTTACAATTACTAAAAGATGAAGACAACAAATATTGTGTTGATTGCGACGCCAAGGGTGAGTATATTCTTTTTTTGTATTTTTTACTTTCTAGAAGACCCGTTAAATTTTCTAACTAATAAGCTATTATAATAGAAAATATTTTATGCATACACTGAAGTATGTAAAATTAGCCAACATTTTTACATTAGAGGGGTCTTCGAACTCTTTAGATTTACGTGTACGATTTATGTTTGACTCACGCTATCTTAAATTACAGCTTCATTTCCTTATCAATAATTAGACAAATTTGTGTTCACGTTTCGCAGCCTTAATAGCGCACAATTATTTGAAATGGTAAATAAATATGACAAAACAACAATGCTTATATACTGCAACCATTATATTTCAATGAAAATTATTTTAATGAATATTTGGAAAAACATGCAATCTAAGTAATTATTAAATATATACTATTATCATCACACTTGTTATTTAAGAATTACATATTTTAATTTTTATAACTTTATTTTAACTTTAATATAAAATGGTGATTTAATTACAGTTTTTAGAGATAAATAAATGTTGACATTAGAATTATGTCTAGGTTAATGTCTGACCTAGTTTAGTAGGTTTCATTCCTCTGCTCTGTACATATTAAATACAAGTAGATAGCAAATTGTTTAGTTTGCCGGGTTGATTTTGTACAATGATATTCAATTGTCTTATGTACTTCTAGTATATTGAATTGACTATATATTAAATATTTCAAATTTGAAAATACAAGTAGAATTGAATTGAATTCTTGATATATGGCGTTTTGAGAAAATACAAGTATAATATTCTTAATATTATAAAAATATTTTGGTATGGTTCTTTGAGTATGGCATTCTGAATATGCTACTGGACCTGGACATATCACTTTGCCAATATCACATTCTGTGGAGAAGGCGTGAAGGTTATACGGTAAAAAAAGAAATATTATGAAAGTACTTTTTGCTTTAGACAATTTTCTTAGTTCATATTTTTTGTAATATAATGCCTACTAAATAATACAAATTAGTTAAATTATGTACAAGGTGAATTGAGTTTTTTTGTTTGTATTAATTATTATGCAAGTGCAGGAAGTGTTAATTTGTACATCCACTCATATTTAAGGTGTCAAGGATGTTATCATAATTTTTAAATTTGATGAGTTAATGAAATTATAGTACAAATTTATCATAGCATTACCTGCTTAAAAGAATTAAGATATATAAACCATTTTTTTTCTCTATATATCTATATATGTAAAATCAAAAGGTCACTCACTCATCATGAAATCTCTAAAACTACAAGTGCTACAAATATGAAATTTTGCATGGACGTCACTTATAGGACGTAGGTACATGGAGACAGAAATTAATAATAACATAGTTCACGCAGGCGAAGCCGCGGGCGGGCCGCTAGTTCTCTATATAATTGCGGTTGTGGTATGATCCTTAGTAGAGAAGGATTATATTTAGTTTCATTTTTTTTTTTCATTATTGATGAGGTTTGTTCCATTAAATATAGAATATCTTCAAATTGAGACAAATAATATTTTAATTAAATATATTTGAATTAATTGATTAATATATACAATCTTATCAAGAATTAGATGCATTTTAATTATTACTTATTTTGCTATATGAATAGGCTGTATATATGATATTAAAATTATTTTTGAGACCAATCATGGCACAGGGGCACAAGTGTGTGACACAAGGTTCACACAGGTGACACAGATGTGTGAGTTCGATTCCTGTTTGAGGAAATAAAATATTTAATATTTTCATTTGTGCACTTGGGTGTTGAACCAAAGCGGAATGTTAAGTTCCGCCACTCAACACACTATTATAGCATAGTGTAGTATGCTCTAGGCTCCCTCTGCCTACACTCCTATGTGTGGGATACAGCACAAAGCTAAAAAAATAAATATTTTCATATTATTGTTAAACATAAACAAGAGAGTAAAAATAAAGACAAACATACACTTGTAAAGAAGTGTTGAGTCATTGCATACCCGACATGTCTCACTCCTGATTCAAGTTACAACCTGTAAAATATAAATTTATAAAGTATGAATCATCAGTGAAAGCATTACTAGGGCCTCATATTAGCATAAACTTGACTATCGAATTTTAAGTTAACATTTGGAACATGTAAAAATAAAGAAACCTTAGAAATAGTCTTGATTGGTCAGCCTTTATATGTATATATAGTCACTGTATGCTGCTTGCGGCCGTCATTGCGTGTCTGACTATATACGCGATAGTTGTGGGTTATTTCCCGTTCTGGTAGACAAAGCGCGGCGTTGGGTTACGCCATTTAACACAGAATTCGGCGGAAAGGGGAGAACGGAGTGCCTTAATGTGACTTGGGCTTGACATTAATGAGACTGTTAGTAAATTAATCAATTGCCCTTGTATTTGTATATGGGTATTTAAATAATAAGTAACTAGTTCATTATTTCTATTTATGTTATACACATTATTATGTGTATTTTATTACATTTTGCTTACTAAAGAAATAATTCAAAAGGAATATATTGTTAAGTTGTCTAATAAAACATATTTTTAGCATAAATAATGGTACATTCATTAGCCTGAATAGACTATGCATATAAGTAATATATGTATATTAATACCTTTTTTTTATCGTCACGCATATAGTGTTGATAATTTTAACATTTTATTGTCCATTTTATTGAATAACATAAATATATGATAAACGTAAATTGTAGTTAAATCTATTAGTCATACTTTTCTTATTATAAATAAAGTACCAATTGTTCAGGTCCTCGCTGGGCGTCATGGAATCTTGGTATTTTTCTATGCATTCGCTGTGCCGGTATCCACCGGAACCTGGGCGTCCACATTTCTAAAGTGAAGAGCGTCAACCTCGACTCCTGGACTGCAGAGCAAGTAGTAAGTTATTATTTATTAGTATATTCTTAAACAATATACAATCGTGGTGATGCAGTGGCATAGCGCTCTGAAGCTAGGCTTTCTGAACTTTTGCGCATTGTTCACTCGGTGGAAAAATGGTAGAAAGTAAGAACAAATAATATCGTCGACAATACTACAACTATACTATATACAACAGCTATAGTTGTGACTAAATTAACCAATAATTGAATCTTAAATTACAGGTGTACCTACAACAAATGGGGAATTCCCGTGCCCGTGCCGTATACGAAGCCAATCTACCAGATTCCTTCAGGCGGCCGCAAAATGATTCCTCTTTGGAATCCTTCATCAGAGCCAAGTACGAACAGAAGAAGTATATAGCTAAGGAGTGGGTGCCGCCTACAATGCCTAAAGTTAATTGGTAAATGAAACTTATAATTATTTCAGACTTAAAAATACATTTTTTTAAGTACTAGAGTATCAGATTACAGTACCGTCGCTGTTGATTTACATAAAATAAAGTGCTGTATTCCATCACCAGCAGTAAGGCGAAGCTGAAATAAATATATAAATCAATTTATCGTATCTATATTTATTTCTCTTTAATGTTGTTTTTCATTTTTAGTCACTATAATCCAATAAAATTATTATATAAATATATTAATGAAAAAAATATTTATTTCAGGGATAAAGAGATAGACGAAGAGCTGGAGAAACAAAAACGTAAGAAAAGGGCCACTACTTCAGGATTGGGACCTCTTCCAGCGCCCTCTGCCGACAAGAAGTATAATGTAAGTATAGACATACAAAATGTATGTGTGATGTGTAGTAAACATCTGTGCAGCCATCAATATTAACTTCAGACTGCCACAACTTGTTGAAAACTTCCTACTTTTATCCCGCAGCAGGGTAGGCAGAGGGAACCTCATGTTAAGACACTGGGTACCCCACTTCAGACTACTTTAAACAAAATAACACAAAATTTTAAAGTTGAATGATAAAACTTATGCGCTTTAAGTAAATCAGGAAATAGAAAACAATTTTAAATCATTTTAATCTTTTGGGATTTTTCATTTTCTAAATGGCAATTGAACCTGTGACCACCACATGTATTTTCCCGAATTGCTTCATTGAAAGATGATATTTCTTGTGTAATTATACTTTAACTTTTTACTTAATTTTAATACAATATTGCTTACAGAAATCAGATGTAATACCCAGTCTACCGAAACCCAAGTCGTCAGTCAGTCCCAAATTGGGTAGAAACACACCAACAAGCCAAGCAGAAACTAGCAAGACTTCAAACGGTTCAGCTGATCTCCTAGGTCTGGACACTGCTAAGCCTGAACCGAAACCATCAACAAATGATGATATATTCTCAAGTTTCTTCTCAGCACCAGAAAAACCATTAGAACCGAAACCGGAAGAATCAAAACCTGATCTGAAAACCGAAGAAGAAAATTTCTTCAAGCAACCAGCCCCCACGGAGAAGGAAAAGTCTAAGCTAACAAAAGACAGTATTCTAGCTCTATATAGTCAAACTCCTAGTAATACTTTAGCAAGTCAATTCAATCCTGTTCAACCTATTCAACCTGCATACCCATTTGGGACGTATCAACCGTACAATAATATGCCAATGCAAAATGGTATTCAATCTTTCAACCAGTTTCAAACTATGCCGAATCAGTTTCAGGCATTCCCTACTCAAATGCCCCCGCAGCAGCAAACTCAACAAAATCAAAATCAACCATTTCAACAGAATTTTTTCAATCAAAATCAATCTCAATTGTCTCAACAGTTTAGTGGTTTGAACCTTGGACAGTTCCCAAATGCATTCCCACCCAACCCTAATATGGCAAGTAATAGTACTTGGCAATAGTATGGCAAATCTAATTAAATATGATAGATAAGGCGGAAATATGCTTGGTTTTTAGAAAATTTATAAGTCTTTAGTGAAATATTAATGTGTTATACATTTGTTTTTTATAGTTTCTTAGATTTTTTCCCTGTAATTTTTTTTACCTTCCTATATAAGGGGTACCCGTATTTAGGAAAACAGAGTGAACTCAAGGAGCTAGAGGAAATAGTAGCAAATCGCAATAATGCGACAATTTATTTCCATTTTCAAAATTCTTATTTCAATAAATTAAAAACGTTATAATTAAAACGACGTGTATAAAATTATAATATAATAATGAAAACACACTGATGTTTTACTAAGACAATATAATTATATTAGAACAAGCATATAAAGGTAAGTTCCCTACAACCTTATTGTTTCTCAAAAGTGTGATACAGATGTTCATAATTAGTTGTTTTTAAGGTATTATTATAATTATTCTGCAATATTATCGACTGATAGTCATTTTTTATTGATTTACTGAAGTAATAATAATGTTATGGTATTTATGTTACTTTATAACATTCTGCCATTTCATTCCAGAATTTTCTATTGTCCTATATTTTAGTAACATCATACGAATTTAATTATAAATTTGTAAAATGTTACAGTAAATAATCGTATTATACAGATTTTTTTGATGAAGAATAGATTCTATTAGCAATTTTAATGTTTTAGAAGCAAATGAGTCTATTGAGTTATTATTAAATTTGCGTAATTAAAATGGTACTTATGTAACTTGTTTGTGGATCAATTATTCATAGACAATAGATGTCAGTGAATGTAAGAACATATACATGGAAAATGTTTTTTTTTTTCAAATAATACTTACCTATTTGGCACTGGGATATTAGCCTTATTTCACATATAATAGAAAAAATAGTTATTTTTTTATTGTATAGCTGGAGATGTATTCTTCATTACATTTGCCTTATATTCAATGAGATAGAAAAAAATGCATGAGTGACTTAACAGTCTCAATGACTTCTAAATGAATATTATTTACATTTATATTGTATGTGCAATTCAATTATTTTCAAATATATTTTATTTCAGTATTTACATTTTTGATCAAAGAATCTATTTTTTTAAGTTGAATTTTACACTTTTTTTTAAATATATTTTGCACTTGTAAATGTTGCGTTTGCAGTAGTGAGTTATCTGTGTACGTTGTTCCAATGTATAGATCAAAATAATTTCATTTCTATCGTGAATTTCTTGCGATTATATGTTTTAACACACAATATTGCTGCTTATTTTTTTAATAGTTATAAATAGTTTTGAGACATTAAATACTGTCCAAATGCTGCCATATTTCAAATGACATCAATGTGATCTTGATGCAGATAATTGTTAATTTTAGAATTCTTTGTTTTAATTATTTTTGATCTTTCAATTAGGTGTAAATCAAAAATATATTTCAGTTAGATTGTTTTTGTAAGCCTTTGCTACTTAATGGACAGTATTGCTCAATTGAATCCTATTTTTCCTTATTTTACTATGACTATAATTTTAATTGGTGCATAAAATGTTTCTTAAATTGTTATATTTTGTATTGCCAGCATTTTATAAAGGTATTGTTTGTTTTTTTAATAATGTGGTATGATTTTTCAAATTAATGTTTGTGCTTAAGCTAGATATAGTTAAATCATTCTCATATTCACAAACAATTTTTTTTGCCTATCATTATTTATTACTTCATTTTTATTTGTATTTTAATTCAGAGTAATAAACATTAAAACTTTTATGCAAAATAAAACTTTTTGTTATATCTGAATATTCTTCAATAGATAAAGAAAAATTATGTAATTTGGAAAATTTCAATGTCTAAAATGTGTAAAGTTATAGATTTTTTTATTACAATTGAAAAGTTTGATGTATTTAGTTAAATAATGGAATTAACGATGTTAAATATTTTTGATGGATCACTTGTCATATTGGCATTGTCAGGTCCATAGATTCTGTATTTAATTTTGAAATAAATATAATAGCCCATAGTCAAATAATTTGTTTTATTTTTCTCCATGCTTAATGAATTATTATTTCTCAGTAAATGCACTCTGCAGTTGAAGCACAATAAAGTTTAGGAATAAATTGAGGGTTATTTAAATTATATTTTTTACTCAAAATTTAAAATTATCCATACAAGTATGGATAATCTTTAGTGCTTATAATGATTATTAAAATATAAAATAATTATGTTTCCATTTAATAGTTAAAGATATGGCGTTTATGAATTTCATAGAATATGCCAAGGAAGAAAAAAAACTGTTTTGGTCAACAATTTCTCATAGATAAACTTCCTTCCATTACATACATCATAATTCTCTGATTTTGCTAATCACATTTACAATTGATAAATACACCAGTTTAATGAGCTGTTCTGAGGCGCGATTTCATTCTCGATTGTAAGGTTGTAAGTTCGATACCCATTTGAAGAAATTAATTTCTTCGCTCTGAAGCCGCTTTCGCTGCTCAAAACACCATTGCGTTGGCGTTCCATTAGAATTCAACAGAAAATAGGGAACGGAAGTGTCTTCATACTAGGTGCTCAGGTTACTCTTCCTACTCTACTCTGCTATGAGCGGGCCACAGCTGAAACTAAAAAAATGTGGTAATGTTACAATCTTCTGTTCTCATAATCTTTGCCCACTGAAAGTTTAAAGAGGCCAGTGAAATAACTATAACATATTAATGGAAATATTCTCTTGAAGTACAGTTGAAAACCGCAATAACAAATCGAGCTTTGTATGTTTGTGTTGTTTTATGTCACATAATGTACACTTACAATAAAAAATTGCCTTAATTCTTTTAATAATGAAGTCCTTAATAGGAATACTATGAAGGATATATCAATAAATATATTTTAACATTTATAACTATTGTTTATACATTTAGTGACTTAAAGTAGGTGCTAAAGAAAATACTTTGCTTGAATTGGAACGTAATTTTTTACGAAGTTTTGTGCTCGTTATATTATTTTTACTTATTTCTTATTTTTTGTGTATTATTTCTGCAAACTACTACATATAATTTTAAATAAACTAAAGAAATCATGGAGGATAGGTAAGACATTGTTATTTTTCTATAAATATTAAGAATGTGACGAAAATGTCTAATGCGCTAATATCTCACTTCAGTTTTGGCGCGCGAGGCCATGTTGACGGAACAGCTGTCGCGAGCTATCTTTATAATTTGCTTGTGTTTTTTTACACGCTGTTGACAAAGAGTAATGTCTCTTGTGTAAACAATGTTATTATTTTATTTAATATTTTAAACAAACGAGACATCGCGTGGCATTTAGTGCAATATGTGTAAAAGGTCTTAAAACAACAATGGCTTGTGGACTGGAAAGTTATTCTGACAGTGATATTTCGACATCGGATGAACGGGAATTTGATGCGAAATGGAGCAGGTTCTCAGATTGGCTTCACTGCATTTGCGTGGTCACGTTCGATCTCGAACTTGGACAGGCAATGGAATGCGTTTATCCGCCGGGCGTAAAATTAACTGACCAAGAAAAATGCAATATTTGTTATTTAGCTTTCCCTGATTCGAATTCAGGATGCATGGGTGATACTCAATTTCATGTAAGACTGCGGTCTCGTGCTCCACTCACGCCCCAACAGCTGATATATAACGAGGACAGTGTGCCAACGCTCCGCGCGGACTCCACGCACTACTGGGGCTTCGTTTATTTTCGTCAAGTCAAAGATCCTTCGCTACCTCGAGGCTACTTTCAGAAAAGCATAATTTTACTCACTCGTTTGCCATTTATTAATTTATTTTACAAGGTCATACATTTAATTGCACCAAAGCATTTTGAAGATGGAGAGCACAGCTTGGAGGCAGCATGTCATGATATAAACAGATGGCCACCCCTTGATGCTGGACAAAACATGCTTTTGCCAGTCTTAGGTACTGTTTTTCAATCATATGTTCCTAATCAACAGACAGGGAAAGTGTCAAGGTCAGACATAATAAAGCAAGTGCATTCACCTAGCATACCACACATACTTGCTTCTATTCAAGATGTTAATGTATTTGATGCTTTGGCCAGTGTAATATCGCACCTACATTTACTTTGGGAGCTTGTTTTGACTGCTGAACCTATAGTTGTGATGGCAAGTTCTCCAACAGAATGTTCTGCCATGGTGCAAGCATTGACTTATCTTATTCAGCCTCTGCCATATGCAGCGGAGTATAGACCTTATTTCACAATACATGATAGTGAGTTTAAAGAATTTACTCGTAAGCAGTTCAACCCACCTTATGTAATTTTAGGTGTGACCAATCCTTTCTTTACAAAAACATTACAACACTGGCCTCACACTATTAAATTAAGTGACTCAATATCAATCAAAACAAAACTAAGGAAAGTTGGCAATATAAAGCACCTAGATACAGCGCCTGGTGTTTATACACAATACAAAGCATTTTTAGAAAAAGATAAGGCTATAATCAAAAAGCTACATAACGGTATAAGGACAGACCGTCCATCTGAAGTACAGACTGCCATGGTAAAAAGACATCTTTTAGAACTGACACAGAGTTTCATGATACCGTTGGAAAGATATATGGCATCACTGATGCCTTTACAAAAAAATATATCACCTTTTCGAGCTCCACCGATACCAAACCCCTTCAATCCAGAAGATTTCTTTGCAATGTTACAACAAGCTGGACCTCATTTGACGACAGGGATAAAAGGGGATTGGATAGGTCTATATAGAAACTTTTTTAAAACACCTAATTTTAGTGCATGGTTTCATGAAAGACATAGTAAGTTGACAGATAAATTACATGCTTTACAGTTAGAAGCTTTAGCCGAAAGTGATTTGAAAATGTGGTCAATTGGTAAAAAGGAAGTTGAAATAGTTGACATGGTCTTAAAGCTACGTGAAGTTTTAAAAAGTGATCCTCCTGTGGCTGGCAATACACGGACTTTGTTGGCGAGAAGGTTAGAGGATTTGAATTGTGTTCTTCCAGATGACATGAAGTCAATTTTAAATGCAGCATCGTGACATACACATTGCTGCTCCTCAGAGTTGAGAGGATGCAGCGCTGACTGCAAAGTTCAATTAAAAAATAACTATTATAGGACTATAGCTTGCATCTAAAATATCTCCAAATATAAATGTTATTTTCCTATGCATGATTTATTGACAGAGTGACACTATTTTTAAAACAGATAAGTGAATATTTTCAATCCTCCGTTAAGTTTTACTTTCATTTACATATGAAATGAATATTTTTAGATAATCTGTATTGATTGCATAATAACTTACAATATAATTAAGTGTTCAGTAGGGTTTCATTTTGACATGCTCTAGTTAATGTAGTAAAAAAGCAGTTACACAAATTAACTATTTTACAATATGTTAATATGGTAAATAAATTAATATCTTTTGAATTAAAATGTATAAATCTACTAATATAGTATTCAAATAATAAAACACGTATTCTGCTGCATTGTAGTAACTCCTATTAAATAATGCTAAAGTTAAATAATAATTTAGTTCCATATAATACACAATAACAATTTATGGCTAATAAAGTAATAGTTATATTATTTTTACAACTTTAAAGAAATAAAAAAAATTGTAATATTTTTCAGTCATTAAATAATTTAATTATTTTGTTTTAATGTTATATTATCATCAACCAATAAAAGTTGTAATGTAATGTTAATATAAAATATTGTCTATAATGTCTATTCAGTCTTATTCTTGTGATTGACAAGTTACGAAGAAAGCATACACTAGATAGAAAGTTATGTCTGTATAAATACTTTGACATTGTGGCTTACTAGTTATTACATATGACTTCACCTGTTTTTACTTAAGAAGATAATTTGGAACATTTTTTGTCTCATTTTTTTTTCGGATTTGGGTAAGTAGACAGAGTAGCTTTGTTAATGGAGGTTAGCGTTTAAAGCATTTAAGCCTACATTTGGGTAGCAAGTACCAGGCACTCTGAAGTCCTCCCTCTGTAATGATATAGGTACTTCAGTACTGTGAAATCAGGGTTTATGTCACATACCTTTTTTTTTTTTTTTT
>FASU01027904.1:0-10672 GCA_001486225.1 Heliconius pardalinus sergestus
GTTTTCATTCATAGATTATAATTTATGAAAGAACACGGCATCTCAAGATCGATCTCAGAGTTAAGAGTAGATTAATCGTACTCTACGTGCCAAATTTCCGCAACAATTTTCAGCAACTCATCGCCCAGACATAACATCCGCTGCCATATTTACTTAGATTACTTAATAATATATCGAAAATAGCTCTGCAATCACTTTTATCAGTTAACAAATATTTTTTAAAATTATAAATATATATTTTTGCACTCTATTTGCTCGGTGAAGGTGTATATATGTATCGTGATTACGGCAGGAAATCGATAAATGTTTGTTTGTTTGTCCTACTAAACTGTGCAAAGTGGATTTTTACACGCTTTTATGCCATGATATATATACATGTTTGTTTACAGTGAAGGTGGGAAGGAGAGTGGGGTAGGGTGTATGTTTGTGCAATGTCTTGAAAATTAGGCTGAAAGTAAGGAACGTAGTGTCTTAACTTTAGATTCTCTCTGCCTAACCTCTAGATTATGTGGAGTATATATTTTGTTTTCCATCCTAACCTCCACATAGCAGGGTAACAGCGAAAAAATTAAAATATTAATAACTAATAATTAATTCCACCGAGTGGGAATCGAAGCCACAAACGTCGCGTTACAGTCACACGCTTGTACCATTGCGCCACGACGGCCTTATGTTATGTTAAACGTGAAATTCTGCTTTCTCCCGTTTCTGTAGGAATTTTTGGAAAAGCTTTCTTAGTGCTAACCTGCACTACCCAAGGGACCTATACATATGACAAATTTCGGCGTTCTACGCTGCGTAGCGGATGTGCGTTGTCGGTCAGTAACTCAGTAAATAGTTTTATAGATATAAATATAGGGAGAACTAAGGTCATAAAAATTTAAAGTTAGGTTGTTTCGTATAAAGATATAAGAAGGTATGAATAGGGTAAGTTATTTAGCTCCTATCTTCACATCCAAAAACATGTTAGGTCACGCGAGTTTATTTTTAACTAGCATCGGCGATATCGCGGTTAAGTCGAAGTTCAGAGTTCAAAATTTAACTTTACGTAGTTATCTTTTAACTTGGCACTAATATTTGGATTTTTTTATTGGGAATTTTGAGCACTTTTCCACATAAATAATAATTGTTCGAAGTATTTATGCTAAAACATTTGTTTTTCCCAGGTTCAGAAAGTATCTAGACTCTTTCGTAACAAGTAACGTAACTCAACGCCACGCCTTTTCTCAATATATATTATCTTTTAATAGCTTAACTCGCAATCGTCGCATTAATCAGGCAATAAATATTATAAACATAAAATTAATTATAAAACTAATAACTGATAATATTTATTCGTTAATAAGTAACGGAATAACGAACAGACGTTATTTATACAGCGTTAAATGGGAGTCTTTCATCATATCAATCAATAGAACGACCAATCGTTGGGCATAAGTAATCGATTGTCGCTGGTTACATGCCACTTGGAACCTAATGACTTTTTTCTTTTTTTTTTCTTTTTTTTATAAGAGAATTTTTTTTTTACAATTTTCAAAATTTTATTTGTCAGTCTGTAAAAAGATTTTTAGGTGGCTTGGCCTTGATATTGATTGTATTGGTAGATTGATGTTTTTTTTTATTATTTGATATGAAGATTTTGAAGAACGAATGAATATGTTCGTCTTGGGGTAAAGTATTTGGATTGGTGGTACTCAAAGTTCTCCAGTAAAATAAAATCCGAAATCCGGTCCGTGGATGCCGGAGTGTCTCAACACTAGGTACCCTACCTATCCTGCTATATGCGGGATACAACGTGAACTTATAAAAAAACAACAATAATAATCGCTTTTAAAAGTGTTAAACGGAGTCTAGTCATTCAGTTGAAGAGACTCAATAGATTCATCACATGACCAACGGTTAAGTGGCTCAAGGTTGGTATGAAAAACGTTCACTGTTAGCACGGGTTTGATGATCTGAATGTTTTTTTTATGTTTTAATAAGTAAGGTTTTTTTTTGTGTAATAAATTGAAATTGTTTTTATGCAAATAAATTAATGTTCCTATAGATGTTTTAAATGTAATTTTTGTTATTTTGGTAGTAAGTTCAATTTCCCTATTTTTTTAAACTGTAACCATATTCTATATTCAAGTTTATTATATGTTTACGCGTTTTTTTAGCTAATTAGTAATACATAAGCTTAATTTAAAAATATATAAAGCTGATGTTATTAAATTAGAAACAGTTAATCTAAAATAATTTATATATAATTTTTATATATATAAGACTGTCGTGTCGTAAAGAAATTAATTATCTTCAAATTCTAGTAAAAGACAAAGCGCGGTGTTGAGTTCCGTCACTCAACTTGCAATGACAAAAGATAAAAAAACTTTATATTCTAGCACTTGAACATTTGCTTATTGTATTGATTATAATTAATTAAAGTAACACAAGTATGTGAAGCGGAAAAACGTACTAATTAGTAGTGCGATGATATAATCTTACAATCAAAGGCTGACCGAGGGTCGGTACGCGGAAAACGTACGGAAAATTAAATAACCCTGATATATTCGTGTGCAGGCGATCACAATTCTTTTCTTTAATTTAATAAATGAAAAATCTGTTTGTTAATTATCTGTCCGTGATCGTAGGTTCGATTACTTGGTTGTTACATTACGTTTATCTACATAGGTAATGCTAATAATGTGTTGAATTATATCAATTAAGTAATTTTCTTGTTCGATACGTAATTTAGCTCTACAAATAAGAAATTATCGAGAAAGGCAAACTATTTTTATAATTTTTGACTGTTTAAAAATTGATCTTTTTTAAATAAATTAAACTTAACATAAGCAATTAAACTTAAATCGCGATTAAGTTCCTGTATTATAATTGTGATAACTAAGATTCATCTTAAAACTTCTAATGATTCTAAACTTGAATATGAATAACATTTTATTTTTTATTTGTCCACAGATCCAACAAGATATGAGCAAGCGATCCTGACCCTGGACAAAAGACAACAACCAATATGTCTCACCATTTGGTCACTGTTTGCATGTTTTGCCTGCTCTGTGCAGCGCACACCTGCGGCTCACACCTTAACCTGAAAGATGATATCAAATCATTTGAACCAACTCTACAAATTGACCAAATTCCCATACACCTTGAAAAACGAAGTATAGAATCTAAACTAAGATATCAACAGAAATTACAAAAAATAAGACAGAAAAGAGAAGTAAGGAATGTTAATCCTGATGCTTATGTAGAGCAGATTTTTAGATTGTACGGTGATGCTGGATCCATGACGATGAATTTGACTGGTTTCAATAGGATGCTGGAGGGTTTGGATCTACACAAGTTGACTGAGGGTGGGGTGCAGAAAATTGAGAATAAGGATTATATTTATGGTCAAAGTGGTGTTAAAGAAGATGTTGTTAATGTAAGTGTGTTTGAATACTATAACTACCAATTTAGATTTAAATTATTTATAATTAAAGCTTTAATTGTAATATTTTTAAATTATACATGTTTCCCTGGTCTAATTAGACAAAATGAGGCATTGGCTAAACGAGTGATATCTGATTTAACCACATTATACCTCTGTGTTCTCTCTGCTTTCTACGTAATTATTCTACTTAATTATTAATTAGTTATTACTTCAACCATCTAAATCTACCTTATTGTAGCGCTCACAGTATTAATAGCAAAATATGAATAATTTCCACAGCTATTAATATAAATAATCGTTTACATTCAATACTACTATATTTGTAAATATTTCCATTGCAGTGTGTCAGCAGCGCGGAGCTTGTCACAACAGTGAATACTCGATTAAAACCTCACGATCACGGTCGTGCTCATGATGATCACGATCATGACTCCGAAGGTCTCATATCAGAGGGAACCTTACAGGCATTATGCCCTATCCTATTATATCAAAAATTAGCCAACACCTCAATAGAAAGAGGCGGTTGTGTAAAAGAATCATATCTACAAAGTAGAAGTATGGAAAAGTTTTCGGAAAAAGAGAATGCATACTCGAAAAATATGTTTGCCGTATGGTTGTACTCGTCTTTGAGTATAACGGCAATCAGTGCGTGTGGACTGTTAGGTGTAGCAGTCATACCAATTATGCATAAAACGTATTATAATCATTTACTACAATTTTTAGTAGCTTTAGCTGTAGGAACACTTTGTGGAGATGCCTTACTGCATCTTATGCCACATGCGATGAGCCCTTCAGAACACGATCATGATGAAAATGCTTTAGAAGTTCGTGTATCTCATGATGATGGAATGTGGAAGGGATTAGCAGCTATGTTAGGTGTAGTATTCTTTTATTTCACGGAGAAAGGACTGACTGTAGTAGTAGAATGGCGTAAACGTCGCCAAAAGTTGGAAGATGACAAATTACCCTCAAGAGTAAGAGTTCTCAAAGACGAAACAGTTGGAGGTTGCTCGGGTGGGTCCAAAGCACCAATAACGAACACATCGAATTCCCTACTGAAAATATTCAAAAGAGACGACAAGGGCGATCCCACAACGAAAACATGTAAACATAAATATTCAGAATATCCTTATTGCTATGACGAGATAGATACAGATACACATGATGATCACCACTTAAGAGATGGTCTACCACCAAGCCCGAAACCAGCTAAGAATCATAATAATTCAGTTAGTGTAGTCTCGTCAAACGCTCTTAATCGTGACGGTAAAGAAAATGAGCCGACAGCCAAAGATTGGCTTTTAAAAGCTGAATCTACACCAGCGGTTGTCGAAATGAACAATATTAAGCATAAGGAGGAGAATGTGAAGGACTTGAAAGATGGTGACAGCTACACTGTTATACTTAGGTAAGTATTTTATAATTACAGAACCAGATTAACATTTATATTCTAATCAGGTATTGATTTGGCAACTTGAAATGTAAATACAATTTTTCGAGACATTGCGTGTTGAGGAACTCATCGCCGCGCTCTGTCTCACAAAGCGAGTAAATTAATTAATTCTGTTCCCAGCACTGGACTATTTTTGACCTCTTATTTTGCATATTGTCTCGTCTTCTCCAGAGTACATCATCATCGGCACTTGTATGATCAAATCCATGTTATTGCGAAATTGTTCCATGTTATTGCATATTTTTCTATATTTTATTTTAAACATTTTTTTTACTATTTTAGTTCTTTTTTTTCATCTCACATATTGTCTCTGTATTTCCAGAGAACATTCTAGAGCGCACCACGGGCACTCGCACGCGCACGGCCACGTGCACGCGCCGCCGTCCTCCATGTCGTCCGTCGCGTGGATGGTCATCATGGGCGATGGACTTCACAATTTTACAGATGGAATGGCTATTGGTGAGTACATTTAAACTTTTTATATTTGAAAAACCATCTTACGTGACGGTTTATCAGCGTTGAGTTTCGCCACTCAAAACCCATTGTGTTATAAATTAGGCGGAAAGTGGGAAACGCAGTGTTAGTATGCTCCATCTGACCTTAATTTTCGAGAAATTACGAGTTAAGAGGCGGAACTCAATGGTCAATGCTGCACATTGTTTGGTTACCAGATCATGAAAATAATGATTTCCATGATTTGTGGGCATCGCTCCCACAACCTTCGCGCTTACACTCTGTTCTGATTCCAATACCAATTATTTTAAAAAACCAAAACAAGAATTGAACTAATAAAAAATCTCAAGAACTAATAATACTATAGATTGTTGTATTTATATTTTATTTTTATTTTCCAGGTGCTGCTTTCGCTTCCAATATTGCTGGTGGTTTCTCCACTGCCATCGCTGTCCTGTGTCACGAATTACCACACGAATTGGGTAAATTTTAAATATTTTTACAGGATAATATTAATTATAGTTTTTTTTTCTTTGTTTAAGAAGTATCTCAGTTAAATTATTAGGTTTTGTTGTTTTTAGTATAGATCTTTTTGTTTTGTTTTATTTTCGAGAAATAATTTTTGAACCTTTCTAGAGTCGTGAAACCTAGTAACCTGTGGTTTATAGTGTCGTTAATACAGGCATATTGTAACCAATATACGAGAGAAATACGAATAATTTTATAATTAACTCCTTTTATAATATTTATAATTTATGAATATGACGCAGTATGTATGAATGAATGCTAGAAAAAAAAACAAGCAAAAAACACTCTTCATCAATTTTAGGAGATTTCGCGGTCCTACTTAAAGCGGGTATGTCAGTGAAGCGGGCGGTGTGCTACAACGTGCTCTCCTCCGCCCTCTGCCTCGCCGGCATGGTGTGCGGCGTGCTGGCGGGGCACCTGCCCAACGCGACCAGGTGGCTGTTCGCGGCCGCCGCTGGCATGTTCCTGTATATAGCTCTGGTTGACATGGTGAGTTTTGATGACTTACGCTTAATTAGATATTCTATTTTTCGACTCTTTTTGTTTTGTCCAGTTTAGATATATTATTTGTATGGATAATGAAAGCTTGAGGTGTAATTTGTGTAATGAGACTTGAAAAAATATGTTTTTTTTATCTTCTTTCCAATTAAAATTGAATCTACAACTATCATGTTTACAGTTACATAATTCTATATTGTATCATACATTAAATGGCTACTCAAATTTGCTACTTATTATTTAAAATGTCTAATGCCCCTTGTTCGGTCAGAGTGCCGAAACACAACATCGTACTATATTGTACTAGAATGAACAAAAAATTAAACACAATAATTCCCCCCTAATGGAACAACGAACCCACAATGATTGCGCGTACAATAACCATAGTAATAACTGTTCATAATTTTTCCAGATGCCAGAACTAAGCACCTCACACAGTAAAGAAGGCACCTTATGTCAATGTATCCTACAATTAATGGGCTTAGCCACAGGTATCGGCATAATGCTGGTCATAGCTCTGTACGAACACGACTTAAAAAACTTATTCGGTTAAAAAAAGTGTAATAGTGTTAAGTGACAAGTGTTAATGTGCCGTTCATGAAGTGTTCAACAGTCATATAAAAGTGTTTACCAAGATGATTTCTATGAGCAGTGTTTGAAAGTGTCAAGTGATGGACAATGATGTTAGTCATATGGTAAGTGTATACCAAGAAACATTAAATGTTAAATAAAAAAAACAAAATACCAACAATCATATTACTATTATATTAGAATAATATTAATAGTGGTAATCTAAATAACTATACGAGTTTGTAAGACATGACTTATATAAAAATGTATTAAAACTCTAAAATGTAATGGTACTTAAACAATAAACATATAAAAGTGTTTAACAACAATAATCGTACATAAAAAACAAATAATAAAAAAAAATTATAATCAAACAAACGCATCAACAAAAATGGCAACAACCAAAAGCATATAAAAGTCATAAACATATTCCAAAGATCATATAAAAGTGTTATTACAAATGGTAAAGGAGAACGTAATGATTATTTAAAGGAAAATACAAAGTTATTGACAAAACTGACAAGTTATAAAACAACAGTCTCATAAAAATTTATTTCAACAATCATATAAAAAGTGTTTTTCGAAAAATAACAAGTGTCATTAGAAAAATAAAAAAGTGTTAATTGAAAATGCAAAGTGTTATTAGACAAACGAAAGTGTGAACATAATTGGTCATTTTGATCGTTTTATATTGTGATGTACTTAAGTAAAAGCTCAAATTTTATTTTTTCAGATTAATAATTATTATGATACATAACATATGTTACTTATGATATTTTGTACTGCTTTTATTAATAATATGTGTTATCTAATAATGATGTGTCAAAGTAACTGTCAAAATTGTAGGTTAGTTTATATTATTATTAATATAATGATAATAATGTTGCTAGATGTATGAAACTAAATTATTTTTGTGGCATTTTCTGGTTTTTTAAATGTGCATACAGGTGTTTGGAATGCTTTAGTGTTTTTTTTGGTAATTATTAATCATGTAATTTGTGTCGGAACTTATAATAATAATAGGATAAAAATAACATTCTTTACTAAATAATGCACATGCATTATCTTTGATTTTTATTCTTACTTTGATAATTATTTTTGTTATTCCACTTTCAGTACAAAATATCAAAGTATATCAAACATTATTGTATTAAATACATAAAAAATTCATTGAAATTAAACCAGTTCAAAAAACGACTTCTTTGTTATTAATTGTTAATTTTAATTTGAACATGTTATACTTTAAAAAAACTTAATTTTTGTTTAGTTTTAATAGAAACGCTTAATGATTATTTTGATTATATTAAATATATGTCTAGTAAAAAAGTCTTTAAACATATTACATCCCATATAATAGAGTATGCAGATGGAACCTAGTGTTAAGACATTGTGAAGCTCAACGTCGCATTTTATTGAATGAGAGCAAAAAAACAATAATTCTTCCCCTGGGGGAGAATTGAATCCACAACCATCCTTTTTACAGACTTACAGGCTTCTAAAGTATTGGTTTTCCAAATTCAATATGTTTATAATACTTAATGTGTAAATAACATTTTCAAATACTGCTATTATTTAATATTAAACTTTAAACTTTAAATTTCAATAAGATATGATTTTTGGCAATTTTTTTAATACTTTATTGCTTTTATCTTGATTTTGTAAAAATTTTAGGTATGTCCTTCCTTTCATTATATATTTTAATTCATATTTAATTTTTTAAAATTACCTTATGTCTGTCAGTCAGTCGTATATATTTATATATATAAAAATAAGATTTTCTCATAATTAAGCTTAAAGTTTTCTTTTTAATAATAAATTGATTTGGTTTATAGCATTTTATTTTAAATTTGAATAAATAATTGAATCAATATGTAATAAAATTTCTTTATTACCTATTTTTGTTAAATTTATTAACTAATTGCTTACAAAAAATAATACTGTACTTTTAATATATAAATTTTTACTAATTTAATTTAAAGAAAAAGCCACTGTTCTCGAATTTGCGGTAATTTTACAATAGTAAATCAAATAAGTGGGAAGCGAACCTTGTGGGTTTGATTCCTGCAGATTTGATTCATTGGGGCAAGTTAAAAATGGTTTTATTTACAACATTTTTATACATTTTTGGCCAAAATTTGAAAAGAAACAAAGAAAAATACATCTATTATCATTTTTATAAGAACAAAAAATTGTATTTTAGTATATTTATATTTGCACTCATATTTCATGTAAAATGTAAACTAATCCATAACCAAGTTCAAATCCAGATATGTTTTTTTTTGTGCGAAACTGTCACTTGTCAATATAAAAATATTCTTATCATTTCATCTTATTAATATATTTTTTTAATCCCAGTAATTTTTTAATTATTAAATAACCTATAATACCTTGCCTTTTAGTTAAAAATAAAAATCAGTATTATGATTTTTTTAATTGAATAATATGTAATTTTTTTTGCTTTTTTTAACACTTTTTAAGTAAAAATACACTTAATAACAATAGGTGCTAAAATTATGTTTCTATTCAATATATGTACCAATATTTGTAAATTGTTCCTATAATTACTTACTAATATTATAATTTTAATTTAATTGTATTTAAACTTTAATTATGATTAAATTTTAATTGGCCTTTTAATAGAGACTTAATGAAAACTTTTGTTTGTTATTTTTTATTTATTTGTAAATAATTTGATAAATATTGATTGATCTTTTAACCATCATGTAATTTTTTATGGCAGTTAGTAATTTAGTATATGTATGAAAAAGGTCACCCATCTTAATATATACAACAGGAAATGTCGCTTAACCTATTAAAACTCTAAGCAAGTTTTAAATAATATTAATTGTATTTAACATATTCTTGTACATACAATTATATGGTGTTAAAATAACAAATGATCACCCATCCTATTTTAGACTATCGTCATTGCTGCTTAATTTCTTTTTATATACAGAATATTATTTTTGTATTTTTCAAATATTTATTAAGTTATTTATAAAAAAATAACATTTAAGTCTCTAATTATAAAAAAGTTATAACTTACTGAATTAATTAAATATAAGCATTTACTTAAAAACAGGTGTTATTGAAGTTAACTGTGTTTTAAGTTAATTTTAAGTGAATATTGATGAAATTAGGTTTAAATTATTTAATTGTAACTATTATGTTCTGTGAATGATTTTTTTTTGTATGGGATTTGTATTATTACTGGTAATATAAACTAATGGTACAAGTTCAAATTGAGGGATATATTCAATAAAAAGAACCTAGTAATAATCAAGACACTCCGTTGACCGTTTGTCGCCTGAATTCGAGGCATTGCATGTTGTATGGCGAAACTCAACGCCGCGCTTTACAGAGTTATTTCACTCATTACGAAATTTGTTTTTTTAAATGAAATTGTTTTGAATAGTATTTTGTAAATAATTATTACCAGCAATAATGTAAAGGTATCGAAAAGGAACAAGTGTGATAAAATGGACGTATGATAATATTATATTGTAATATATGAATTATTCTAAGTTTTGAAGTTTTCTTTTTTAACTTCCTTTTCTCTCGAAATAACTTAGTAAACGGAGTAATGTGATGTTACATAGCCCATATAGCCTTCCTCAACATAAAAACAAATTTTTTATTGCAACAGTTGTTCTTGAGATTAGAGTGATCAATCAAACAGAGTATGATTAATTAATTCAGAAATTCAGCTTCAAAATATTAGTATCCTATCCTATCCTATA
>FASU01027911.1:0-10034 GCA_001486225.1 Heliconius pardalinus sergestus
CGCGTCCGGGCCCACTAGTATCATCATATATTTCATATTTGTACACATTTTTTCTGCGATATCTAATACATTATACGTAGATATTTTTAATATATCTTATTTCTCTTTAATAAGTAGCCAAGAAGGTTTTATGATTCGCCACTAGTTTCTATGCTTTTTATTTATAGCCTATTATTATCTATCTAATATGAAAATATAAAATAAGACATATAGAGAGAAATCGCAACACAATAATTTAAGCAGTCAGCGCCATTGTAATTTCATATACTCGTATAACCATGGGCAGTACTTAACCTATTTAGTACTTAGTATTAAATATAGGTATATATTTAATTCTGTTATTTTTATTTTATTTCGTGTGGATCAATATATAGTGGCGCTGCGCTTTTATACCAAAGTTCCGCTTCTACTAGGACTCTATTATTTTCTCAATAATAATTTCCGGCCTCGGCACTGTGCACGTCCGAGCGAATTTCCCTCGGCGCTCGTGTGGCCGAAATAAATGAGACTCAAATTAATAGGTCGCGTCTTTGCACTTTAGATTAATTTGTTCCAACCGACCCGGTTTCAACTTGAGAAGTACTTTGCCTAGATGACACTGCGTGTTGAGTGCCGAAACTCAACGCCGCTTTTATATTCTATTAAATATTTAATTCTGAAATCGAAGCCTTATTCCCCTGCGCCATGACTGGCCTCTATGAAAAGTAGTCTTTTAAAATTTAATTTAATTCGAAATTTAATTTAATTTAATAAAACATTCAAATGTATTTAATTTAACTACACTTGAGTGTGAGAATAAATTTGTATAAAATGAATACGCTCAACGTCAGCAGTAAAAGTTAGTTGATATTGTTTGATCCTCATTCGCGCATAAGTTTTTAACTATTATAAACTTAAGCATTCTTTAATGAGTTGTTTGTTAGTTGATTCTCGCGGAGTGCTTTGTTTAAGTTTCAACTTAATAACTTTACGGTTAAGTGATATAATTATGAAAAGTGTGAAAGATAATACCTAATTGATTTCTTTTTTGTTATGTAGAGAAAGACGGCGTTGAGTTACGCCACGGTTGAGTGGTGGTACTCAAAGAGAAACCTTATGATAGAAAAATGTAGTTTTATATTTTAGTCCACATATATAGAAAATAAACGTCTGACCGTAATCACGATGGTTGTGGGTTCTATTTCTACGCGGGAAATTAATTATTTTTATTTTCCTGTCTTAGATAAACAAAGTGCTGCGTTAAGTTGCGGGAAAAACTTGAGACTACGAAAAAAAAACATTAACCAACTACCATGGTATGCTATCAATAACATAGCAACTATAGTTAGTGTTAAATAATTCAAGTTTACAATTTTATCCGAAAACATGCAAAATAGATAAAAAATGAAACGAAATCTCGAAACGTATTATTTGAGATGATACGAATTCACATATCATACGTACCGTTTACATTCACAGCGAGTGTCACGATTTTCTGTAAATCGTGAAATGTGGCAATACCTTGCATTAGTCGCGCTCTTCCCCTTTGCCCCTGTATATTTGATACACCTTGATTTAGTTTGCAATATGAAATGTAATATAATCAGAAACTGTCGATTGATAATAATGAGTTTTTGTTTTGCTCTTTAAGTAAATTTTTATTGTTGTTTGTTAATAATAATGTGTTTTAATTTATATTCCTTTTAGTAATTTGATTTATTTTAAAAGTTAAAAACATGCGATATTACTTTTGGCATGGCAAGCTATTATTTAGCAAGGGTTGCCGGTTTGAATATTGCATAATAAATATAACATGTAGTACATCCACTTTCCTAATGCGAACGAGTGAATAGGCACTACCTAAGTAAGCATGCTCCACCATCGTTCGCATCGTGACTTACCAAGTGAGATAGCGGACAAAGCCTATCTACAATAAAAAAATCTAATATTTGAAATTAATTTATTTGCAAAATTAATAATATAATAATATCAATCGTTGTAGTTTAACGAGGTGCACACGCTGTGACATCCTCTTGCGGTGGTAACGTACAATAATTACTCCTGCTATTGTACAGATATGTTGCCGACATTCGAATGTGACCATAAACTCATCTATCTCTATGAAATTTATTATATAATTCCTTTGTATGTATATTGGAAAGCCACATTATATTATCAATATTAAAAAAAATCACAGTATAATAAATATAATAAAAGTATGCCGTCTTGGTGTAGTGCAATAGCGGCGATGTACGACCAGTACAAGCGATGGATGGATGGATGGATGGATAGATGGAGTTCTACTCCTATTTTTCGTTGTTCGCACCAAGACAAATCTTGACAGGGCGAGGAAATTGGCACGGCGTTGAGTTCCACCATTCAACACGGTTTGTCTTAAATTCAGGCGGCAAGTGGAAATCTTGATGTAGAATTCTATTTGCCTAAATCTGCCAGGCACATTACTTGCTTGCTACGTAAAGAATAAAATTAATAAGCTAATATACATTACCAAACTAAATCTTAACAATCCTTATCCAGTTTGGTTCCTCATATGAGTAACAAAATAAATCGATGAATCCATCCCACCAGTACCAGGCAAGCATAAATTAGAGGATAGTGGACCTTCTGCATAAAAAGGGCGTGTCCCTATTAACCCCTCTGATGTCAAACACGTCAGTAGTTGCTGAGTTTTTATACGAGCTTACCCTACATAGTGATAATTTGACTTGTTATACTAAAACTTATGTTTTTTACGAGTTAGCCAGTATTGCGAAAGTTTATGAGGTTTGTGTATTTTATTATGATGTACAGTTGCTTTGGTGGCTAATGTTTGGTTAGTTTGTTTGTAGGTGGTTGTTGGGTTTGAGTTTAAAATAAAAAAATAGGTCGATGTTTGGTATAAGTTATTATAAGTTATTATTTTCCTAATAATATCATGTATCGTACATATTTAATAAAGTTAAAAAGGATTATAGCAAATTAATAATTTGAATGAGTTACCTAAAATAAATTAAGCAAAAATGTATACAGAATATATATATATATTTCGATATTATATGTATACAGAAAATATATATTTTTTATTAATCATTAAATTTATTTAAACCAGTCATGGCGCAGGAGTACATGCGTGCGACTGTAAGCGCGACAGGTTGCGGGTTCGATTTCCACTCGAGGAAATTAACTATTTAATTTTTTATTTCCCTCGTTCTAGTAACTAACTACTCACTCAACACACAATGCCTCTATAAATCGGCGGAAAGTGAAAATGACCACATACTACATACATAATTATGCTACATAAACATTTACACATAAAAATATAATCAGAAAGCTTCCGTAATGAAGATTTTCATTACCAAATGTGGTATCCGAAGTGAATTTTTAAATACAATGACGGCATTACAGCGTCAAAACGTTAACGAGTCTAACCCGTGCCCGTGGCGCGCTTTTATGTACCACAATAAGCCGAGTGCCACTTAACGCTCAAGGGTCCGCCTTTACCCCGACCTTTATAATGAGCGAGGATAGATCGCAATAAGTACACCAATTTTCCTGTTTTGTCAGTTTTTTTATTTATTATTTGTTTTTAGATATTAAAGTTTGGGTGTACTTTGATTAATTTGTTATGTGGTTGGACGTTTGTTGTTTCTTAAATTAAATTTTTAAGATTTTTGGTTAGTACTGTCGTGTCGCTTTATAATATTATTTTGCATTTAAATGTGCGGTGTTGAGATCTCTTACGCTAATGCTATGGTCTGGGGATTCTCCACGCTCCTTAGTATCTTAACACTAGGTTTCCTCTGACTTCTATCCTATTGAAACAGCGTGAAATTAAAAAAAAACTTGATAAAAACTTAACTCTATCCTATAACTAACCTATCTTAATTAAATTAATCTATTTTTAAACATTTCCAATTATTAATTACTCAACCTTAATAAAACGGTGAGTAGGTCGTCGCTGTCCCCGAGCCACTGACGCTAAATGAATTTCAATGAGCTTCTGAGTCACCTGACAAGTGTCTTAACAATATTTAATATAATTTCTAATTAAGCTACCTCATTTGTTTAGGTGTACGTGAAAATATTTACTTTCGACAGCATTTTATTGTTGCTCAGTATTTATATATTACTAAAATGAGTAAGTTGTTGCATTTTTTTTCTCATGTGACCTAAATAGGTCATTTTTGTTTTTAGTGGCTATTTTTTATTTTTTTTTAGTTTGACACAGTAATGGTAAACTACTCTGTCTTTTTGTTGTCATACTTGATGATTGAGATTGGTATGTCATGAACATATTTTAGTAACACGTTCCTTCTTCTCTCAATAAGTGGAATAATACAAAGTGCCTGCGCTCGTTTGCTTTTTCCATAAAAATAAAAGAGTGGTGAAACTCAGCGCTGTGCTTTCTCTTGTTATCAGAATGAGAATATGTAAGTAATAATTAATATCCACGAGAGGGAGTCGACCCACCACTGTCGAGTATAGTCATACGCTGAAATACGCCACGACGTTTTTGTAAGAAATATTTTAACACTTTAAAATATTTCTTACAAGAAATGTAGACTAGACCAGGTGTTGAGAACTTAGGAGTCTCTCGTAATGAGCGCGGTAGCCGTAGTTACCTTCCAACGCTACTAATTTTGCCTTTACCCTCAATTTTATATTTATAACACTTAGTTACATCACAAAAAGTATATTTATATATTTATTTTATGTAATGTTACTAAGTTACTCAGGCATAAAGTTTTTACACATGTTGACTGTGGGCTAGACGAAGAGAACAGCCTCTAAGTGTATATGTGGCTCCATTCTCTCCTTTTTGATCTAAATAAGACATTTTCTCATAGAATCCTTTGTAAGTTTTTATACACTAACACATTTGATGAGTGTTTGTGTTTATATCATCAATCATTGACCAGCAGCTTTAGAATAATTGTTTTTCCTAAAAGCTTGCCAATTTAACAAAACTTTGCCTGTGATAGATTAAGACTATTTATAAACCATCTGATAAATATCATTCGCTTCGTAAGTCGTTGTTGTTAATAGCGAAATAAATCCTTATAAATTGACACTGTTTTGGCTTAATTCAAATATTTTTAACCGGAGTTGTGGATTAAAATTATATTTCGAAAAAAAAACATGTTTTACATGCTAGTCGTCGCCCACAACTTTTTAAGTGTGGATTTTAAAAAGTAAAATGGTAAATCCTGTTATTCTCGTTCTTATAGAAATTTCGCAAAATTGTCTTTTAGAGCTTCTCTACATACTCTAACCTGACTACATGCCTACTTCAACATTCTTTGTCCAATAGTTTCGTTTGGGCGGTAGGTATCTGTCACTCAGTAAAAGAAAAGTTGTTTATATATTATATTTTTTTCCAATTAAGGCATTATCAGATTTCAGTACCTACCCCACGTAGTTCTCCGAATTGAAAAAAAGATAGCATATTGATGATTTTTGAAAAAATATTTGCTTTGACACTTCTTTGATCTTATCGATTATAGAAATATTTCACCGCAAAAAAATACCAAAATTTTCTAACTCGTGTATTTTCCGTGATTCCCATTCAAATACAGCAAAGGATCAAACAAAATATGTAAATTAAACATGTTGACTCCCTTTTTGTACAGATCACAAGTACAGAGCACAAAGAGGCAGGTTACTATGAATCGCGCACCCCTCGGCCTGTGCCCCAACCGCAGGGCGCAGCATCCATTGCGAAATACCCTCTCTGTTTTATGTCGGCCTGGTATTTTTATTGCATATTCATTCTCGTTTTAGTTTTCGCTAAACTGTTTTTTTTTCTTTCTACGAAGTTCTCTCAGTTGCCATTGGCGGATTGAAGGACGGAACTTTCGATATTATATGTATAAATAGGTATGTATAGGATTAGGCAGTGATGATAAGAAAGAAAGATAGAATGATAAAGTTATGTTAAATAAATGTTATGTTAGTTATTTTTTCTTCTCTTTTTCTGATTAATTATTTAGTTGGGTATAATGACTACTCAATATGCAGTGCTTCGTTAATTCGGCGGAAAGTGGGAAATGGAATGTCTCTGTCTGATATTAGGTTCCTAGGTTCCCTCTGTCTACCTGTACCTTGCTAAGTGTAAGCTTAAAAAAAATACGCAAATAACATAATTAATTACATTATTCCTCGTAATTCAACATTTTCAATAATTTTAAGCTTTGTGGCCTAACACACCTTCGCACTTTATCTAAATAAGCTACTTAACCCTTTTCCTACATAGCAGGCAGGGTAACCTATGGTTAAAATATTCGGTTCCCAACGTACAGCTCAATTTTCGAGATATTGCGTTGAGTGCGGAATAATAAAAATAATTTCACATTTGCCAAAATAATTTGTCTAAACAACTATAACAAGATAATTTAAAATACGTTCTAAACTTACATGCATTGCACTAGGTAAAGCAGACTAAACTAGTATAAATAATAAACAACGTATTGTCTCTTTACAAAAGTAAAACGACAGTATAGGTCCTGAACTAAATCTATGAAACCTCCTTTGACTCGCTGTTCGCCTAATGGCTGTGTGAATATGTAAAACTCCCGCGGGAACTCGATCCCGACACAAAGTGATTTAAAATGGGAGGACGTCTCGTCCCGTCTCGCACCACCTCCTGTGTTGTTCTGTTGTCTTGGTACTAGATATCCCCTTTTAACCCTTTGGCTTAAAGTTTGTTTGTTCGTTGCTGTTTGTTTTTTTTTTCAGTTTTTAATAAGTTGGACTCATTCGGTAGAAGAGCCCTTATGTATATAATTATAGTATATATTATTATACTTAAGGGCCTTAGATATTTTTTCCTGTTTTTCTTTTCATGTAAATAAAGATATCTATAATACCTACCTAATCTTTATACCTGTCTATCTATCTAGATATAGATAGTCTTCATTTATTTAAAAAAACAAATCGATAAAAAAATGAGGCATAATTTAATATTTACTTCTACGGGCAGATCTTTCTTGAGCTTTTTTCATATAAGTGATTTCATTCAATGTTCGTTCTCTTATCTATTTTATTATATAAATTATTATGTTTTTTCCTAATATGTACTTTATTTAATAGTTTTTTTTTTAAATATGAACTTAATCAAAACCAAAATACTATTTAAACAATGAAACTTTTAAACTAAAAAAAATCTTCAATATCAGCTTATCTTATTAAGAAAGAAAAGTTAGGGTACCTTTAAAGGTGGTGTTACCATAATTTGCTTGGCAAGTATAGAATAATAAAAGAACAAAGACATTTCTAATCGCAGTACCAGGCTCTCATGACTGAGCAGGAATTAAAAAGGTTAAGAGACGTATTATTTAACCGAAGGATATAAAAAGGGTCGGGCACAATAGACACCCTCGACTCGCCCTTGTTTAATAATGTATACTGAAAATGGCACTCTGATTTATTCACACAATGACTACATAAATAAACATGTATTTATTAAGATTTAAATGAAATACACTCAAGATTCCTTTTGTTAGACATGTTTTTATAAGAGATATCGTTAAGAGAGGTTCTTAGAAGGTTTTAAATGACGATACTTTATATTTTTAGTGTAAGGTTGTAGAGGCAAAACATCAGTTATAAAATATAGTTTGCCTAGTTTGCTAAAACTTATAAAATTAAACTACATTTTATTTAAAAAAAAAAAAGAATTGGCAATGCTGTTTATTTCTTTTTACAAAGGTTCGATTACAACAAAAATAAAAACCGTACAACTGCATTACTGAAACTGAAAAAAACCAAAACACCAAAATTTATAGCAAAAAGTCCAGAAACGATATGTCAGGTTAAAAAGATTTTCCGTTTGAAAAATTGTGGCGTGTGAAAATCGTGGTACGATTTGTAGCGCGGCGCGGCGCGTGTCTGGCCCCGATTTTACGACCACTTTATCTCACCATCCGGAACTTATGTGCGTGTGACAACGCCTCTTTTGGTTAAATACCCCAAGTATATAACTATTCTGTTTAAAAATAAGTAAAAGTAAGCTGTATACTTAATACGGGATGCGCAGAGGTTACCTTTGATTGTCTACTATATTCGTAGATTTGGTATTAATCTAATATCAATGTTCCTACTTAATATCATTATTAACTATAGGTATATGTATATGAAAAATATGTTTAAAAAAAGTATATGCAATGTATTTTTTGCACTTACATTTCAAAAATATTCGTTCAGCAACATTTATTCTAGAAATAAAAATGAAACATTATTATGAGGAATATTCCCACTGGCATGATGCTTTTAGGGTAGCACAAGCGTATCCATTTCATATTCATATTATTTATCTAGTACAGTGCATCTTTTGAAGCCGTTGTGACGCAGTGGCTTAAGCGTGTGACTGTAAACGCGGCTGTTGTGGGTTCGATTTCTGCTTGTGGAAATGACTTATTAATTATTTATATTTCCTCGCTTTGGTAATAAGACAGCGCAGCGTTGAGTTTTGCCACTCAACACGCAATGTCTCGAAAATTCATCGAAAAATGGGGAACTTAGCTTGACACTAGGTACCTTTGCCTACCCTGCTATTAGCGGGATATAGCGTGAAGCAAAAAAAAACATTGCATCTTAGGTTATTACTCTCGTTGCATAGAAAATGAGGTAGTAGGTACCATAAACTGGTACGTGAGGTATTTTAATGCGATACCCGCTCCCAGCGGGCGACTCTTCCCGTAATTACAGCGTATGCTAATGCGAACATCCGCCGTCGCTATGCTATCCTAGTATTTTCATTTGATGGAAAAATGGTGCTTGCCGCCTGGTAATTCTAAGATGACTTTTGTTTAGAATTAGTTGAGTTCAGAAATTAATTTTAATATTTTTTTAATTATTATAAGTGTTTTTTGCTAGCTATATAGAATCTTATCTTTTATTATATTGTACTATATTTATTAGGCCCTCGTGGCTTAGGAGGAGCACAAACGTGCGACTTAAAATGTAATTAATGATTGTGGGGTCGATTACAATTCGGGGAATAAAATTATATATTATTCCCTCGTTCTGGCAACGAGGCAAAGAGCGGCGTAGAGTTACGCCAATCAACACAACATTACAGTGGGGAACGGAGGTTTATTAAAGTGAGACGGAGTGTCTTATCATTAGGTTTCCAGACTCCCTCTGTCTATATTACCGCATATTATTATGTGCAAGCGTGAAGCTAAAAAAAGTTAAAAATATATATTAATAGAAGCGTCACGCTGTATCCCCCACACAGCAGGGTAGGCAGAGGGAAGGTGACGGCATTAATAAAAAAAACAATATTTATTAACTTTATTTAACAATATTTTGCCTTAAATGGCAATTTTTTAGATGTTTCTTTGAAAAAACGAAAGCGGAAGCTAATAGTGACATCCGGTCAGGCGAGAAGTAATAGAATTAGAAGCGCATCCTCCACCAGTTATAATCCAGTTTGCATAAGTGACACTGGCCATTCATTAGATTACGTGAACGGTTCAGATCTCATATAATTTTATGCAATGATATTTTTACAATTAAAGACAATTACAACAATTGAAGAGAATTACATAAAAATAGCTTCACATTTTTTCCTGCATATAGTCGTCTAGGTGGGTAGGGAACCTAGTGTTAAGACACTCCGTTCCCGACTTTCCGCCAAACTTCCAAGTCTCACAATCCATAACCATCTCGTTGACGGTCAGATGCTGATTCACTGCGCCACTATAGACTCAATTGAACAATAAATGTATTTTTTTAATAGACAAAGCTTTTTATCCTTTAATTTTTTTTCAAATATAAGTGAATCTTATTTTCAGAATAACAATAAAAATTTGCCTTTAACCTGAAAATATAATGATTTATTACATTAAGTTAAATATGTACCTATGTTCAATTAAAGATGCTATCACATAAGAAGCTAAGTATATAAGCAAAACTATAGCTTTTAATAAAATGCGATGTTTATTTGCCTTTAATTAATTAATATCTTGGGGCCTGCGGTTTAATAATACATTGTAAGAAGCTATTGGAAATATTAAATAAAGTGGGAAAGGTAATGAGTTAAAACAAGG